>JAQQSU010019815.1:0-10181 GCA_028627135.1 Pseudochirops cupreus | reverse complement strand
TGCTTATTCTTACTCATGGTTCTTTAGACCGTGATTTTTTTTTTTAAATCTCTGTGGGGCTCTGCTTCCAGAAGGGAAAGTTCTGTCCCAAATCGCTGGGGTCCTCCCAGCTGCCATAGCTCTTAGGGAGAGGCTGGGAACTCTTCCTATTTACTTCCGGCTGACTGGATAGCGAGGACTCCAAGACCAAGGCCTAAGATGGCGATCCGAATCCAGGCCGCTTAACGTGAGAGCCCTGGCCTGAGAACAATCGCTCAATCCCCCTGCTGCCTGCAGGCCGCGGGCGGGAAGCTGCAACGCTGAGGCAGGTGCAAAACCTCTGCCTTGCGCTTTTCCGCTCTGGAGGCCTTCTGGCCAGACTTCTTATCTCCCCCTTTCACAATTCCCACTCGCAGCTGCTGCTAATCCGCTCACCTGAGAGGCTCCTCAGCTCCTCTCATCCAACTGCCCCTGGGGCACAGCCGCGGCTTCAGGCCAGGCTGGTTTTGGTTCTCAGTGCTGATAGGGTTCCTCCTGGCCGAGCTGACTTTAGTGGGAAGTATCTTTGTGTGCATTTTGGAGTTCCAGGATTGGTTTAGTGTCCTATTTTATAGGTATTTTGGGGTGGCTATGTGAGAGCTGCGATATGTTGCTCTTGCTATGCTGCCATCTTGGCTCCGCCCCACTGCTTCCTAATTTAATATAAAATTGCTTATCATGAATTGACCAGGCAAATGAGGCACCTAGCTTTTAAGTAGTTAAAAATAGTTCATTGGTAATGAATGCTAAAAAGAAAGTGAAAATTTAAAAAAATATGATGATCAAAATTATTCTTCAAAAATGGAAAAAATCTGCTTTGGGATGCCATGGGTTCAAAAGTAGAAATTGTAGGACCAATTGTCATGTGTATTACATCGTTATTGCTTTCATGTATGACTTAGACTAGAAAGCTAATGAGGTATTTTCCAACTCCCATATTCAACAATTTTGTAATTATGGAAAACAAAAACAGACCAAAACCACAATCCACTTGCATTATGTGAAAGAATATACTTTGTTCTGCATCTAATAGGCATATTTATTATGTGGTTCATTATACTTCAACTTAATGCAATTTTGGTTAATTGAAAAGAACATTGACTTTATAGTTAGAAGACTGAGATTTAAATTCTATTTACTTCCATTGGATTTTTGGGAAATCACTTAAATCCTTCACTCTTAGTTTTCTCATCTGTAAAATCAGTTGTGTGGGCTATATGGCCCATAAATGCAGTTATAGCCTTTGGACACTATGAAACCTATGATTTACAGTGTTTTTGAGCTCATGTTTGAAGAAAACAAAAGGAGCAATCCAATTAAAAAAAAAACTCTTTGCTCACAATAAAGTGGTATCCCATAGTGCAACAGGCTGACATAGAATAAGTTCATTTATTTATTTTTACTTTTAGAAAATCCATATTATTTAGCTTTAGGTTTCCTTATCTGTGAAATTAAGAATTTAAAATTTGTAAACTCTAAATTTCCTTCTAGCTCTACATAACATGGAGTCTATGAATTTCAGAATATCATACATGGAATGGACTTCTAAGGTCAGTCATTCAACAAGCATTGATTAAGAGCTTACTATGTGCTAGGCACTGTGTTATATGAAGAATGGTGAAAATATAGCATGTCTACAAGGAGATCATAGTCTAAATAGGGAGACAACCTGCCAAAGCTGATGGAAGGCAATCCAAGAGGACAGTGACTGGGGGATGGGGATCAGAATCAGGAATGATCTCCAGTGGACACCACCTAGTCTAACTTGCATGTGAAAAAGCATCCTTTTTGACCATGTGCCTGAAAATAGTTGTCCATTCTTTACCTAAGAAGAGGGGAAACCCATTGCCCCTAAGTCTTTCCCTTCAATGTTTTTTTCTTTACATTAAACCCCTATTTGAGTCTTTGAAACTTTTATTCATACCAAGTTCTAATTCCTGAGACTAAGTAGAAGTAGAATCCATTTTCCACATAGGAGTTCTGAAGACAACTCTCTTAACACTCTCTCCACTCCAACTTTTTGGATATCACTCCCTTTGTTCCATCATTAAATGGAGCATATTCTATAAAACATCTAAATGCATCCTCAGGTATGTGGGGGAAGGATGAAGGCCTAGGCTATTGCAGCACCACAACTGTGGTGGCATTCATTTGGTGGTTTGGTATCTTCAATGGCTTTCCCAGTGTCCAGGATACAGTAGATGCTAAACTGATAATTTTTGGATGATTGATTGCTTGGGGCTAATTCTGAAAGAAACCTATATTTGCCCTAAGAACATATCCCCAGGTTTCTGTAGCAGCCTTGAATCATTCATAATTCCAGTTAGCACCCATGAGGGGATGATTTTCATTTGTCCAGTTGGTACTTGGAGAAACCTAATTGCAGGACAAAACATTACAATGAACATAGAATTGGTTCCTCCTGTGTGCTAAATATTGGTTAGTCCTTGAAGCCATGTCAAGTCTAGAAAAATTACCTTCCTGCCCTCAGCCAATCAAGCAACATTTATTAAGATCCTAATACATATCAGGCACTGTGCTAAGCAATGGGAATACAAAAAGAAACAGAAGACAAACCTTGCATTCAAGGAGCTCACAGTCTAACGAGTCCTTACTGGGTTTACCTAGGATGTGAGGAGTTGGGTGGGTGGAGCTTTGTGGAGCAGTTCCTTTCCACAATAAAGTTAATTCCATGCTGTTTATCTTCTTCAGTCCTTCAAAGTTACATTATTTTGCCTTAAGGGACTAAGAAGAAAAACATGGACTATTCAACAAATACCAGACTAGGGACTGTCACATGGAAGATGGATTAGTCTGGTTCTCTTTGGCTCCAAGAGCAGAACCAGTAATGACGAATAAAAAGAGCAAAACAATGAAAATATAGTCTTGTATGATTGTACATTTAGAGTAGGAAAGAATCTTAGAATTCCCCTATGCAACACACCTTCCCCCCCTCCCCCCGCCATTTTATATACAACAAAAATGATATCTGAGAGATCAAGTGAATTGCCTAAAGCTACTCAGGTAGCAAGTAGCAGAGCTGATTCCTGTCTTCTGATTCCAAATTCAGCACCATTTCCATTGCACCACTCAGTCTCTACTTATTGTCAAGGCAGGGGAAAAGGACAGCCAGAGGGAAAATTTCCTAAAACTAGATCTGCCCCAAAATGGACTGGGTTGTATCCAGAGGTTGTAGTTTCCTGCTCATTGGAAGGCTTTACACATAGACTGCATAACCATTTGTCATGAGTATTGAAGTGGGGATTCCTTTTCAAGTACAGCACAGACTAGATGGCTGCTGAGGATCATGTCAACTCTGAGAATTTATAGCCTTGGCAGATCTAACACCCTGCACTTTTTTACCCATTTATCACTTCTTAGAAAGCTGTCTGTCTTCTTGGATATTAACATGTATTATTCTAAGGAAAATTTTTAAAGATGTTCTTGCTAAATATCATCTTATCTTGATTCCTTTTCTCTTTTGATAAAGATTATTTCTAAGCCCTTCCTCTCTGTTAGTCTGGCCCTTCATTGCAAATTGTATTTAATCAATATCACTGAGAATTAAACTAGTAATTGCATGTGATCTCTTCCTATTTTCTGCTAGCACAGGATGCTACAGTTTCTTTGACTGTCTGTAATTTCAAATCATGTTCTATCATTATTCCTTCTTGACTGGAGGTCTACATTTTGAGTAATCCCTTTGATTCCACAATCAGTTGATAAGTAAAGGGCAAGAGACTGATATTTATTTTCCTCAAGTGTGTGCTCACTGTGATCATAGTCATTCCTCCTGCTGTGATGGGACCTCTGTGAATTGTCTTCTTTTTGCACTTTCATCTTGCTTTCTTGACAGCATGGTATTGAATTTTGTTAGTTCTTTGTTCAGGATTTTCAGTATTTGCTAGTGCTGCTTTTGGTTTTAGCCTTTTTCTTTGTTATCCTTAATCTATTCTACTCTCTTAGTTATCTTTAATCTCTTTTATTGCTGTATTAGTAGGGTGCAGGAACACATTTGAATAAATCTATACTTAGCCTAGGTTGCTACCAGCCCTTCCCTGACACATCACCCAAGGATCTCATTTCAGCCACTTTGCCCTTGTCTTTCCTTCCTGAGCCTTGAGGATCTAGAATGAATTCTTTTCATAAAGTCACTTCTGACTTGCCCAACTGATCCATTTCTCTTTAATCTCACTTCACACAGAAAAATGACCATTAATATTTGTATGACTCCTTTCATCTTATAAACTTCCTTCCAAGTAATAATTTTATGATGCAGGGAGAGTTAATATTTTCCCAAATTACAAATGAGGAAACCAAATATTAAAGTGGAGAAATGAGTAGCCCAAGCTCACTATTTTGAGTTAAATATGGATCAACATATTACAGACAGTAAACCTTTGTCTTCAGGATGCCAGTTAAAAATGTCATATTTGGAGTCAAGCAGTATGCAGACCAAGGCTTTTAAACAAATAGAAAAAAATAGTATCCAATAATTTTCTCCTTTCTCATATTGTTGTTGGGGAACTTGTACAGACACAAGGAGGGGGCACTTTAGCATTTCCTGCAGCCAGGCATTTAACTACGGCCAGCAGACTACACACACCAGAGGAACATCTTGTTAATTGTTGCAAACAAATATCGATATCAACACATACACAATGTGGTGCCACAGGCCATCAAGATTGGAAAGCCATCTCTCCTACAACCCCCACACACTGTGAAAGGGGGTATCTCTCCTGCTTGAGTCCTACAGGAAGGGACAACGCATAACTCCCAAAGCAACCCATTCATTTACATTGGGGAAAAGTGTATTATCCCTCATCAGAGGTATTTAAGGAAATACTGTTCGAGTATTTGTCTGGACATAGAGGGGATCTATGATTGGGCCTGGGGTAGAGAAGGCCTGCTCAAGTTCTGGCTTCCCAAATGATTTCCCTTGCATACAAATGATATTTTCCTCTACATTTTTTGGCCACCACTCAAAATCATTTGGCATGTAGCAAGTGGCCTGAGGGCAATAACTGCCCACCTGATTGCAAGCTGTGCAGGCCTGGATGAGAGTGATCTTTAGGCCTTGTTCAGTTCTTTTTTCCTTGGCTTCTGTGGTGAAGAGGATTAGGTGGCACGATAAATAGAATGCCACACCTGGAATAGGAAGACTCATCTTCCTGAATCTAAATCCAGACTCCAAAATTTACCATTCTGTGAGCCTTGGTACTTAACCCCATTTTACTCAGTTTTCTCTATATTTTCTCTATACTCTTCTCAGTCTATAAAATGAGCTGGAGGGGAAATGTTAAAGCCCTCTGGCATCTTTGTCAAGAAAACTTCAAATGGAGTGAGGAAGAAACAACCGAACAGATAACAAGGTTAATGACAAGGGTGAAGTAGACAATAGTTAGCGGATAGGGTTCTACTAAGGTCAGAGTCAGGCAATACGAATATCAGCAAACTAGAGTTCAGACTCTAAAGGCACAGACAAGAGGGAAACCAAAGTCCAGATTAGAAATGGTAATACGCACAAGTCAGAATGGTAGGAAAAATGATCGATATTGAACATGGTAGGGAGCAGTTCTCAACCTGTGGGTTATGTTCAATTTGTGACAATGAAAAGACATCCTGCATATCAGATATTTATATTACAATTCATAACAGTAGCAAAATTGCAGTTATGAAGTAGCAAAGAAAATAATTTTATGGTGGGAGGTCTTCCTGACATGAGGAACTGTATTAAAGGGTCGCAGTATTAGGAAGGTTGAGAACCACTGACCTGGGGTGTTTGTTTCCTTTGTTTAGCAGCAACTGAACAACGGCCTTGTTCCGTAGCTTAGGGAAACAGGCAGATAAGCGTCAGCAAGTTCACAGTTTGGAAGGTGGTAGGTGAGCAGAACTTTCCTCCAAAGCATATAAAACATAAATGCTAGCTACCCAACAAGTGATTATAGACTCCATTTGCAGTTCTCTGCTAAGATATTCCATGTCATCTAGTTAGTGGTGTGGACTATTGCTGGAAGATTCTGGTATTGATATGAAGCTTGATCTAGCCTAGACAGGAGACTAGGAGCACTACTATATACAAGGCCCTGTGTTCAGTGCTATGAATGCAAACAAAACAAAACAAAACTGCCCCTGTCCTCAAGAAATTTGTATTTTGTAATATAAACTGATATGACTTAAAACTATTCCAGTTACTGTGTCAAATTCTACTCTGAAAACTTTATTTCTAGTTTCTCTATAAGAATTCCAATGTCTTTTTTTCTCTCTTTCCACACAAAGTCCACAATCTTTTATGCATGTTCCCCTTTTAAATATATACATATATGATTTCATATGCATGCATGTATTTATACCAGTATGTGTATGCATATGTGTGTATATGAGTGTGTGTATATATGTACATGTATATGTGTGTATACACTCATGTTGTTATTGTCATTCATTTGTGCGCAACGCTTCATGACTACAACAGAGTAAGTAGACTAGTTTGTCTGATAGAGTTTTGTCAAGATAACTTCTTGCTGGTCATAGCAAACACCCGTTTTCATCAACCCAAAAAGTGACTGTACATATGGACATGGCCAGATGGTTGATAGTGAAATCAAATTGATTATATGCTTTGCAGCCAAAGGTGGAGAAACTCTGTGTAGTCAGTTAAAACAGCACCTGGAGCTGACTATGGCTCAGACCATGGGCTTCTTATTGTACAATTCGGACAATTTGAAGAAAGTAGGGAAAATTGTCAGACTATATAGGTATCATCCCTTGTGAATAGGAAATGTGAGTGATGCATAAATTTAAGGAATTAAATCTGGTGGAGTATCTGAAGAACTGTGAACAGAGGTTCACAATATTGTGAACATACAGGAGGCAACAACACCAAAAATTTTCCAAAGAAAGAGTTAGAAAATAAAATGGCTGTCGGATAAAACTATGAATAGCTGAGGAAAGAAGTAAAGGAAAAAGGGAAAGGTATGCACAACTGAATGCAGAATTCCAGATATAACAAGGAGAAATAAAATGATTTTATTACATGAACAATGCAAAGAAAAAGAAGGAAATAACAAAATGCATGACAAGCTATCCCTCCAAGAGAATTAGAGATATCAAGGGAACTTTTTCATGTAGAAATGGGTGTTACAAAAAGGCAAACACGGTATAGATGTAACAAAAGTAGAAGAGATTAAGAGGTGGCATGAATACACAGAAGCACTATACAAGAAAAATCTTAATATCACTGATCGCCAAGATGCTGTTGTTACTGATCTAACGCCAGACATTCTGGAGAATGAAGGCAAGGGGACATCAGGAAGCATTGCTATCAATAAGGCTAGTGTAGTTGACAGAATAACAGCTGAACTATTTAAAATCCTTACAGATGGTTCTATTAAAATGGTGCAGTCAATATGCCAGCAAATCTGGAAAAACACAACAGTGGCCACTGGATTGAAAAAGATCAGTTTGCAAACCAATCCTAAAGGAGAGCAATGCCAAAGAATGTTCAAATTGCCTAACAATTCACATACATAGTACACAAATATACACATATATGCAAAATGATAGCATCAACTCAATGTTCTGTGATGTTTTCTAGGTTTCTGGGTAAAGTTATTAATTTGACAGCATAATTATTGTCCCAAGAAAAGCACCTTATTTTTAAAGTACTAATCAGAACATGGAAAGTATCTGTCTGAAGCTTGTGTAAAGACTCCATGAACTACTCAGAAGAGCAGTCTCTAAATAGGGAAATTTTGGCACCATTGAAGATTACAACCCATCTATCACTTCTTGAAATGTACTAGAGACTTGAATGAAGTACACAGAGTTTAAGGACTACCTATGTAATGAAGATAGCAAGTTTCACCAAAGGAATTTGAAATCATGTCTTCCTGTCTATGTACAACAGCAATCTTTTCACTAGATAACACTGCCTTTATAGGAATTTTAGAGTATTAAATTGAATTAAACCAGTTTTAGATACAACTTGAAGATGAGTAGATTGTAATGAAAAGAAATACCATTACTATCTTGGCAACCCCATCTGGAAACTTGTAGCATTTTTTAAAAATAAATTCTGAGAATAGTTGGTAGATACAAAGCAAAAAAATGTAATCACATACCCAGTTTTCTTTTAGTTTTAAATTCTGTCTTAAAGATTGGATATTGAGACCAGGCGGAATTTGTATCAGTGATGAAAAATTGACATGGAAAGTGATGCTGGCTTCATTAATTCACCTGCCCAGTGAAGCAACATGATTAAACATCTCACATCTTTGAAGGAGCAATTCTATTTTCATGCTCCATCATCTCCACTGTACAGAAATATAGGATGAAGAGCACTGATACACACAATTACAAATAGAGGTGTACATTGGGACCCTGTGGAGCATTGAGTGCAGTATCTAAACATTTTGAGGAATGCTGAGATTCAAATCATTTGTCTTCTGAGGAATTCTGTGGTAGCTAGGAAAAACAATATAATCTCAAAAAATATTTCATGCCTAGGGAAATTGCCTAACAAGAGGTTTTCAAAGTTTAAGATGCTTCCTGCCTGTGGTCCTTCTGTATTCTTAAATGTATATTTAAATGATAGGCTTAAGTTCTTCCAGTTTGCCAAATCACTCCTTTTAAAGTAACACGATATTTGATGAGATAGGGCATCAGTCTCAGAGTAAAGAAGAGCTGGTTATCAAATATTGCCTCTGACATATCCTGGCTGCCTAAACTTGGATAAATCATTCAATCCTTCAGAGTACCAGGCTCCTAAGACTCAATTATAGATGAGTCAGCAATTTGCATCAGTTCAGATGGTTTCCACAAATATGAAATTTCAGGTCTAGACCCCAAACTTCGAACATATATTTCAAGTGATACATGATTTCTTTAGTGGAGATACCCCCTCCACCAGTGCTCATGACTCATTCTACCTTATCGTATGGGAATTTTAGTCCTGGTTCTTCTGTAGATCTTATAAAAAAGGATCCTCTCAAATTGCTGGAGTCCTTTCTATGGATATTTTGTGTATTTTTAGTTGTCCTAGTGGATCACTCTGACTACAATTATTTCTGATTGTTCATTCCCTCAATGATATCTCTTAAGCACCTTGATGAACATAGATAATAACTTGAAAGACCCTGAAGTCTACTTGAAACTGTCTGCCATAAATCACTGAGTTAAATTTGGGGTCAATGTATGGAAAAGACAAAATAAATTAATATAAGAATAGCATAGGCACAATTTTCTTATGTTTTTATTTCGATTTAGTGGTTTGTGTTACATTAAATAGTGTTCAAATATAGAAAGTTAATCTATACTAGCTTTGTTAACCTTTGATTCTAAAGAACAAATTTTCCAGTGTAATTATTCCTATCACTGGTGATAATATAGAAACAAACAAACAAACCAACAAAAACATTGACCCTCCCTTGTAGTTGAAGTAATGTAAGATATGGTTAGAATTAGCAGGAGTAGAAGATGGCGGCGTAGCAGCAGCAAGATATTGCAGCTCTCACATAGCCACCTCCAAATACCCATAAAATATGACTGTAAACTAATCCTAGAAATCCAAAACGCACACAAATATACCTTCCACTAAAGTCAGCTCAGCTATGAGGAACCACATCAGCACTGCGAACCGAAACCAGCCTGGTCTGAAGCTGCTGCTGAGCCCTGGGGGCGGCTGGATGGGAGGAGCGGTAGCTGCAAGCACCATTCAGAAATAGGTCAGTGGGACTTGCCTGGATATTCTAGAACCAGAGGCCAAAATGGAACTTGAAAGAATTCACCGATCACCTCCTGAAAAAGATCCCCCAAAGATAACTCCTAGAAATGTTATAGTCAGGTTCTGGAATCCCCAGATCAAGGAAAAGGTATTGCAAGCTGCCAGGAAGAAACAATTTGAATATTGTGGAAATATAATTAGGATAACCCAGGATCTATCAGCTTCTACATTAAGGGATCAAAGGGCCTGGAATATGATATTCTGGAGATCAAGGGAGCTTGGATTAAAACCAAGAATCACCTACCCAGCAAAATTGAGCATAGTCTTCCAGGGGAAAATATGGTCATTCAATGACTTTCAAACATTCCTGCTGAAAAAACCAGAACTGAAAAGAAAGTTTGACGCTCCAACACAAGAAGCATGAGAAGACAAACACAGAAAA
>JAQQSU010019814.1:0-10181 GCA_028627135.1 Pseudochirops cupreus | reverse complement strand
GACATGGGGGAACTTGGAGGAAGGAGGATGGAAAGTGCTTTAATTGTGGGAAACCAGGTCATTTGCAAGCCCAGTGCAGGCAATAAAGTTAAGACAAAAAGGACCCCATTAGAACGAGGCCCTCTGGGCTAACACCTCATGCCTAAAATGTGGACATTCGAAACAACACCTATTTATCCTTCTGCCTTGCTCCATCAAGGGCTTAGAGTCCTTGGGTGGTACTTCCCTTCTGCACAGCTCAGGCATTCCTTACTTCCTTATCCCGCAGCAAAACTCCCCCTCTCCCTTCTTTCTTGCCAGAAAATGAACCTTCAGGGGGAGACAGGGGTGGATCACCCTGTAATAGATTGAATGTGGAAAGACCTGGCCACAAACACCTGTTAGGGGCCTGGGATGATAATGACTTGGGGGGAAAGGATATGTTTCTATTTCCACAGGTGATGGAGCTGCTTCAATCTGGATCCGACAGTGGCGTGCTCTAGTGTTCACAGAGCCTTCAAAGAATGCACCTGACACAGCGAATACACTGCCAAGGCCCTTCCAGAAGGAGAAGGTGCCCCTGCAACAGGATGACTCACTTGAGAGAGCAGAGCTGCCTGGTCCTGCTAACACTGCTCACCCTGAATAACCACAGCAGGGGGTGATCAAGAACCACAATGAATTCTCAGGACTCGTGAAAAACCTTTGCAGCTATTGACAATTGTACATAACCATCAAGGACATGCGCATATGAACGATACCGTTTATGCCAATTTGGCTGGTTGTCTTTCCCATCAATTTGCTTACCTCACCAGGGCACAGACTTTCTGGGATCTCATGGAAGGTTATTTGTGTTCAGTGTCAACTTGCGCAGTGTATGAACCACACTTTTGTTGGGAATAAGGTTGTAACTCAAGCCCCTTTTGCCCTTTAAGTCGTGTTGGGGGTTTGGTAGCCATTCTGATGGACTGCGTATGCAAGTGGCCAAAAGGGGATGGCAAAAGAAGTGGATTCTGTGTATTGTGTTTGCAGTTACAATGCTTGCATCTATTATTCTGTCTTCTGCGGTTCTTTCAGTGTCTGTCACCTCTTTACAGACAGAAGCAAAGACAACAATTGCAGAGAAAGATCTCAGTAGCATAAATGAAGATCTGTTGCTGATGACTGAGAATGGGAAAGAGCTGGTTGCAGCTAAATGGGATATTGATAAAGATTGGTTATGAATTTCATCCTATCTGTGGGACACCAGAGAGATAGTAGGTCTGACTGTGATTGGATATACCTTGCTTCTTCCCCTGATTATATCGTGTTTCTTTGCAGTTTGCATTGTTCCCCTATGTATATATATATCTTAATATAAAATGCTCCCCTTCAGTCCCCTCTATTCCTGCTGTTTCTTTCATAGATCACAGTTTTCTTCAGTCACCAACCACAGGATATCCACCTTGTTTCCAGTGTGTGGTAACCAATAATAATGCTGCTATGAACATTCTGTTATGTTGAGGACCTTGTTGGAGTCATTGAGCTCAGTGAAATATATGGCTCCACAATCAGGTCTCTTAATTCAAAGGCATCAACAGTTTCCTGAGTTTTCTTATAGAATTCCAAAGTATTTTCCAGATTCATTGGACTAGTTTATACCTTAGCCAAAAATTCATTGGTGTGGCTGCATTCCTAAAGTCTCTTTCAGAGGTTTGGAGGGAAGCGTGCTGCTGGCATGTTTTTTCACACGATTTCTTTTCATTCTTTTTCTCAGGTAAGACCCAAAGACCATCCTCTACCCAAGTGCCACCATCTGTATGTTGTTGATGAAGGTCACATAATAATTTTAAACATGAATTCTCTGACTCTGCATTCCGGTATGAAATGCCCTGATGGGCACAGGTGTCCCTGGCCATTCTCTGCCAGCTGTAATTCAGTACGAAACACCACAGGCTAACATCTTCCTCTTTTGTGCATCAGTGGCTGCTCCATCCACCTGCAGCTGCACTGCTAGCCCTGCCTACTATGTAGCTTTGTAACTAGACCCTTGGCTTGAGGCTTTTCAAGCACCATGCTCTCTTGGAGGCACTCTTGCCCCACACAGGGAACAAAGTCTTCTTCTGTGTTTACACCTTAACTTCCCTCCTCCTTTTTCAAATGAGAGAAAGGTACTTTGCAAACCTTAAAGTGCTGCATAAAGGGTACATAGTCTTAAGCAGGTCAGAAGCCTGGCACAGAGGCACCCAGCAGGTATTAATGATGGCTGAGGTCAGTTAGCAGCTGCCTGTGGCTTGGCTTTCTATCCCTAAAAAGGGCCAATAAGGAGGGAGGTGAAGTTACTCCCCAGGATACTGACTGGGGCATGGAAACAGTGAGATCCCTGGAGGAAAGGAACCACACCCTACTAAGGGTTTGTGAAAGAGGAGAGGAAATCGGGGTGCAGAGAGTCAGATACACACCTTAGTTTTGGACATTTCTGTGAGGGAGACACTGAAATCAGGAAGTGCTGTGCTCATCTCAAAGAGAAAGAGCTATCTGTGGGAGCTGGAACTCCACAGCCCCAGTTCTCCTCCCTGTACCTCAGGGCTTTGAGGAGAACTCCCTCTCTGAGATCGGAAAGGGGCAGTCATCTTAGTGACCAGCTGCTTGCCACTCACTCACCTGCGCAGCTGTTTCTTGGTACGTTTGCCCTGGGCCTACACGATGCTTCTCCTCTCTCCAACTGAGAGATCACACTGGGTTTGGCAACTAGAAGCCCTGCTTCCAGGGGTGGAAAATGGAAAAACTTAGGCTCAGGCCCAGGCAACCACCTCAGGATGCAAGCTCAGACACATCACCTTCCTTCAGGGGAAATGTTAACAAGGTTGAGAAGATGGCAGGAAGAATGTTTAAGGCATAGTCTGTCCCAGGGTGAGAGCAGGACCCCCACTGGACACGGGCATTTAAAGAAAAGTGGGTCTTGTTAGGGCTTTAGCTATCTATGCTGAGAATCTGCCAAGAATCTCTGACTTGAGAAAGAGGCTGTAGCCTCAAGACTAACAAGATGAAATGATGGCATTTCACCTTGTACAAAACAAAGAGCTTCAGCTGGGTTCAGGGAAGAGAAACATTTAGTCCACAGGTGATAATGGACTGTGGACCCTCTCTCCTCCTCTTCCTCTCCCTCAGAGGTATTCTTGAACATTCTTACATTCTAAGCAAAGAATGCAGAAGCCCTTCAGACCCCCAAACTGGGAGGATGGGAAAAGGCAAAGACATTTCAGTGAACAGATGGGGAGTCACAGGGGCGACCGTCCTTACCCACAGACACTAGGTTCTCATAGTGTTCCAGCATCATGTCTGTGTAAAGGGCCCTCTGGGCCAGGCTCAGGAGTCTCCACTCCCCCCCGGGTAAAGTCCACGGCCACATCCCTGAATGTCACTGAATGCTGAAATATCAAACAGAGCCCCAGTGGAGGTGTGGGCCTGCGCAGTTAGCCTGAATCCAGGCCTATTCACATCATCTTCCTTCAGGGAAAAGAAGCTGAACCATCTCTCCCAGTCTCCACTAGAGACCTAGGGCTGTCTGACAAGAGTCCCCAAGTGCTATGGGTTTTGACTCCTCATGGATGGCTGATTTCTGGCAGGCAAGGTTGGGGGAGAAGGAACAGGAGAGAAGAGAATGACATGAACAAAAAGGAAATTACGAAGGTGAAGTTGGAGATGAGTCACTGATGAGACTGGGAAAGGAGAGGGAGAGTGCCCACAAGTGATCAGTTATATCCTTGGTAAAACTAAAGGCTCGCGTGAAAGTCAAAGTGCCCGCTGTGTGCTCGGCACTGGGCTGGACCGGGCTCGGTCTCACGGAGCTTCGTCTGCTGGGGGAGGCAGTGCACAGAAACACCGCGCACCACTGTGTTTATATGTGTGTGCATGTGCATGTGTGTGTGCACACATGTGGAAAATGCTTCATCATGTTACCTGGAAAACTTATTATCATGCCATTTGAATCTAATTTTTTGTAACGAGAGCGTGTCTGAACCCCGCATGTCGCCCTGACCTCATTAACTCCCTTGGAATGGGAGAAATTGCTGAAAGAAGTGTTGGGTTCCTGCGGGTTCTGGATGCACCCAAAATACTTACGTTGGAGGTTCTCCAGCCAGGTATTGTTTGGGACCCACTAAAGCTTGAGCTTTGGGTTCTTTTGGGGTTCTGGCTACCCCAAATTTTACTGAATGTTTCTATTTACTGATGGGCATCTGAATCTACCTTGCTTTTAGGTTTCTTTAAGTTTGCACAATGCAGCTTGTGCATGGAGACCCTTGCCTGAATCCTATATAGTAATATAAACCCCACAGAGTGCAGATGAGGTAACTACTCTCTTTCTGGCTCACTCTCCTCTATCAAATGGCCTAGTAACTTTCCAAAACTATTTCAGGTTTTGGAGTTCATTCTTGTAACTAACAGAGTGAACTGGAGATAACTGGAGAACAGGGGAATCAGCATTTATCAGGTACCTCCTATGCACCATGAAAAGCCAGCTGCTGCCCAGATGTCTCGGAGTGGGGCTTGACAGTTGCACTAATGTCATAGAAAGAGAAGCGGGAAAGTCAGATGGAATGACCCCATTGTCTTACATAGTAAGAGCCAAGTAGCCCTTTGTCATCCTGATGAACATACTGAGGTCTATTGTCTTTCCATCAAAGAAATAATAATGTCCTGAGACTTGTCTGAGGGGACAACAGCTCTCCCTTCCTGCAGGAGCACCATTATGGGCACCTTGGATGTTCCTTCCTACCAGAAGGAACCTACCCACTACAGCAGAAGATGGCAACGTCACCAAAGTGTAGACACGAAGAGTGAGATATCCTCATAGAAAGAATCAAAATGGACTTCATGAGTATCCCTGGGACTGGATGGGCAGAAATCTCTAATAGTCACTTGTGTGGGTTTTCCTTACTCAAAGGATAGAGGATGGGGCCAAGAGAGGAAATTTCATGTGAGGAAACTCAAGAAGCAAAAGGAGGAAGTACTGGGAACATATTGGGAACCCTGGGGAAAAGACTCAACAAGAGGAAATCCTATCTTGGCTCTGATTCTCACTAACAGGTTCAGGAGCTGGCTGCTAAGGTAAAAATGATGGGAACATTTTTTGGGGTGGGGGTGCAGCAAGTCTGTGGAGTCTGTGATAGATGAAAGCTAATCAGTCTGACATTCCCCTTGACTGCAGTGAGGTGGGGTGGTGAAGGAGACTAAAATGCATTCACAGAAAGGCTAAGCAAGATCCCCAGGTCTAGAATTCTGAAGGGGAAATCACTCAATTTGAGACCAGGAACTCAGGAATGAAATTCTGAAGTTAGTAAGGAAGCAATTCCAATGAGGAAGAAGTCGATCACATTATTAAGCACTTACCATGATATGCCAGGCAATGCTGAGGACCCCAACAGCCATGCTTTACCATTCTGACCTTTCTAGCACCCATCTCACCTGAAGTCCTGACTTCTCATAAGGAGACTGTCTTTTTCCTGGTGTAATGGCAACCAAACAAGTACTTTGTGCCTTGTTTCAGCTGAACCTTCCCTGTGATTATATTAAGTCTTTGTTAAGAAACAGGACTTGTGAAACCCACAGTGGGACAAACTTGCCAAAGACAGGAACAGAAAGGATATAAGAGGTGCGTGGAACAGGGAGGAGCCAACAATCAGATAAAAAGATGAGTACAAGCTGGGAGAGAGCAGAACTGAGAAGGGAAGACTTGTGGTGGCAGAGTTGAGAAGGAAAAAACTTGTGGTGCCCTGGTACTCTGTTTCTCTGTTCTGTCTGTGTTGATTTGTGTTTGTAATACTTTGTAGAGAAGCCATGGGACCTTACTGGAATACCTGGAAGAGGATTTTCTTGTTGTCTGTTTACAGAAGTCCTGGAGGAGGGTGTCAGAGGTCCTGGGACTATACTTACAATTTGTGTTGAGTTCTCAGACCTTGTTTGTGGGTCTGTGTTGATTTTACAGGCAGAAAGTGAATTGATGATGGTACCAGCAATGTGTGTGAATATTGTTTTGACTCTGTTAAGCTTTGTCTTCCCAGAAACAGAAACTGTGAAGGACTCAAAGTGGACTGGATGCTGTGAGCTTCAATATGGAATGGGAATTGGATGAGGAACTGGACGAGGAGCTGGACGAGGAGTTGAGAGATGCCTACCTTTGAATCCAGGTGACAGTTGGGTAGATTCAAGCAGGAGTTGGGACCATGGAAGGGGAACCATGGAATCTGGGAGCCAGCCTCGAGTGAAGATGAAAAGACCTCTCCTTGGGTATGTAATGCTTACTGACAAGATCATTATTTACTGTGATCTAGGGGTGGGAGAACTTTGTACTCTGTACCCTGTACCTCTTAAGGATGACTGAGTTAAGGATTACTGGAAACTAATCTCTAATAAAGAAGAAAGAAGACTTTCTGACTCAGAGATTAAGACCTGGGGTAGAGAACTTTGACCTTTGTACTTTGTGTTCCTTCAGGATGATTAAGTTAAGGACTTAGTGAATAATATCCTTTGGTAAAAACTATGTGGCCATTTTAGTGATAAGTTGCTATGTTATAACACTGTGAATGTTGTACTTCGGTTTCTGTGAATGTTTAGCTTTAGTTTACTGCTGAATAGAGAATTTACTATACTATATGATCAGAATCTTAGAGCTGTTCACAGCAGCAGTCCTCCGGAGAGCTGCTCATTCTTGACTTTTCACCTGGTACTTATAATCAAGCACTTAGCACAGTACTTGAAACATAGTAAACACTTAAACAGCAATTGATGGTTTGAGAAAGACGAGCAGAAATAACAAGGCGAAAGAGATATGGATGGGAAAGGAAGGAGAGACATGTACAGAAGATGGGACTGAAGGCAAAGGATGAAGGATGAATATAATGCATGTGGCAAGATGCTGTGGAAGAATGTCAGGAACGCTAAGTGAGGAAGTGAGACCTGCTGGTGCAGTACCCGGAACAATGACAAATCCATCTGTTTCCTCTATAGGGAGAATGACCTTGGCATTGGTGATGACAGGAGAATTAATGGGCAAGAGATGCCAAGACAAGCAGAGAGACACTAAGGGCAGTCACTTGTCCCTGAGCATGAACTCTATCCTTAGGCACTGATGGGATAGCTCAATCCCAGTCACAGAGCTTTCAAAGACAGAGAAAGGCTGAGGCCAAGGGTGAGTGGGTAGGGTACAGGGGGAGATAAAATGACTCCTGTCTCCAAAAAGGAAAATAAAAGTGGTATTTTTTAAAAAGGGAGAAGACTCTAAGTCATTAATAACTAGAGAAACAAATCAAAACAACTTTGGGGTTTCACATCACACCCTGTAAAGTGGCAATCATGACAAGAAATGTTGGAGGGTTTTATGAACAGAGGAACAGTAATACATTGTTGGTAGAGCTGTTAAGTGGTACAACCATTGTGCAAAGCAACTGGGAATGATGCAAAAAAAATGACTAAAATGTCCAAACCCTTTGAACCCAAACTGCCATAACAAATCTAGTACCACAAGGAAGCCACTGATAAAAAAAAGTTCCTATGCACTCCAAAACACTTATGGTAGCACTTTCAGTGATGACAAAGAAGTAGAAACAAAGTAGATGTCTACAGATTGATGGATGGCTAAACCATGGTACATCAATGTCATGGAATACTACTGTTCTGTAAGAAATTATGTACATGATGAATACAGAGAAGCCTGGGAAGACTGACATGAACTGAGGCAGAGGAAAGTCAGCAGAGTCAAGGAGACAACATACACAACAACTACAACAATGTAAACTGAATACACAACTGCACACACACACACACAAAGTCAAAAGTGAATGTAACAAAATTATAGATCATGCACAATTCAAATGATGAGAAAAGACACACCTAATCCACCCTTGGTGAAGCTGGGAGGGCCACAGATTTTACACGTGGCACATGTTTTTAAACTCCTTCAATGTAATGATCACAGGCTGATTTGTTCCTCTTCCTTTCTATTTTTGGTCTTTAAAAAATATTTGTTATATGGGATGCCTCTCTATAAGGACAGGGGAGAGGGGGAAATTATGATGGTGTTTTTTCAAAAAACATCAAGAAAAAAAATTAAGGAGAAAAAAACCATAGGAATAGAGGAGGAAAATGTTCCAATTCACTCCCTCTGCTCCCATCCCCCCTCCCCAAATGGAATAAAAACAATCTGCAAGCCATGGGCTAATTCGCTTGACTTCCATTCAGGAAGAGTTTTGTAATGGACCTTTCTGAGATGGTTAATGACTACACAAAAAAGGAAGCAAAGATTACAAGAGCACCTGAATACCTCACTTCATATTCGACTCAGTATCATGGAGAGAACTGTAATTTGTTGGACAAATTCATACCTACAAATCACCTCCCAAAGTGAGTCCCAAGAAAATCATACTTGGCGCTACAGTTAAAACACTGGATTTCAGAACCAAGATTTATAACCAGTTTGACAGGCTAGAACCCTGGACTGAGTCTAAGATGATGACACAGAACAGTGCTAAATGTAAAGTACTACACATGGGTTCAAAAAGTCAGCCTTGCATGTACAAGATGGTGGAATTACGAACCTGAGAGTCCAGGAGCCATTACATCCCATTGATCAGAATAGTCAAAATGTGCTTAAGGAGAATCTCTGAGATCCAGACCTGCGGATAGGAGGTGAATAAGGAAAGAAGGGAAATGAGCTGGTACTGCAACTGAGGACAACTTGACTCACCTGGAAGCTGGCTGGGAGCAGCCTAGAAGTCATTCCTTTGTCTCTGGCTCCTGGTCTTGGAAAAGGCAAAGTCTTGAGAAACTGGGCTGGGGGAGGCAAAACAAGTCACAGTCCTCATCAGCACCCTAGACTTCCCTGTCCCCACACCCTTCTGCCATGTCAAATGCACACAAGAGTCACCCTCCTGCACTCACCATGGGCCGCCAAATGTTCTTTAGGAAACTGTAAAACTGGGTTTTGCGTTGGTGTGCTGCCAAAAGCCCTGTCACCTTTCACTACTATCGGCATCCCACAGTTGCACCCTGTGGCCTTCAGATCACATGCTCCACAGCATCTTTTCCAACCTCCTTTCACTACTCAGAAGCCCCAATTCTGACAGCAACCTGCCCTGCAACACATGGTTTCCTCTCCTCCACTGAGAATTAGGCTGCTGCCCACCCACTTTGTAGTCAAACACCTTCCTTGACTTCACCTTAAGATGTCTCCTCCCCCCAGACTTGAGGAAAAGCTAGCCTTCATTCCAATCAGGGTAAACACCAACAAGACTTGTTCTATCAATTGCATCTACTCAAGCTTGTTCCAGGATTGTCAGTCTACCAGTGGTCTCACAAGGCTAGTTTGTACAATTAGCTATATTTTAAAAATTCATACTTTTCTTGTTTACATCACTCATTTCAATGAGATTTTGAGTTACAAATTTTCTCCCCATCTTTCCCCTACCCACCACCCCAAAACAGCAATCCCACTGTATAGCCCTTCCCCAATCTGCTCTCTCCTATGTCCTCCCCCATCAATCCTCTGATTTTCTGGTAGGGCAGGATGGGTCTCCCTACCCCAGTGCCTGTATATCTTAATTCCCAATTGCATGTACTTAATAATAATAATAATAAGATATATATACATATATATATATTTTAACATTTGATTATAAAACTTGAAATTCTAGATTCTTTCCCTTCCTCCCTCATCACCCACCCCTACTGGAAGGACAAGCAATTCAGTACAGGCTGTACATGTGTAATATGCAGAACATCTCCACAGTGGACATATTGTGAGACACTGATTATATGTCTCTCCTTCCTATCCTTCCCCCTCCTTGTTCTATTCTCCACCCTGTCTCTGTCCCTTTACAGAAATGTGTACTTCCAGCAACCCTCCCCCCTACCCTGCCTTCCCCTCCATCATCCCACCTCTCATCCCCATCCCCCCTACTCTCCTGTGCGGCAAGATACACAGTTTAGAGTTTCTGTCATTCCTTCCCCAAGCCAAATTCAGTGAGAGTAAGGTTGACCCTTTCCCTTTTGCCTTCCTGTTCTTCCCCTCCATTGTAACAGTTATCCCTAGCCTCTTCTATATGAGATGATTAACCCCATTCTGTCTCTCCCTGTCTCCTCTCATCCTAATCCTCTCCCACCTCAGAATTTCACCTTTTAAAGTATTGTCCCTTCCTATTCAATTGATCCTGTACCCTCTATGT
>JAQQSU010019813.1:0-10182 GCA_028627135.1 Pseudochirops cupreus | reverse complement strand
CCCAAAGAAGGAATCTAGGGTTTGGGTGCTGTTCTTACTTTGCTTCTTATGCTTATTCTTACTCATGGTTGGTGAGTCCATGATTTTTTTTTAATCTCTGTGGGGCTCTGCTTCCAGGAGGGAAAGCTCTGTCCCAAATCACAGGGGTCCTCCCGGCTGCCATAGCTGTCAGGAAGGTGCTGGGACCCTTCCTACTTACTTCTGGCTCGCTGGATACTGAAGACTCCAAGACTGAGGCCCAAGACAGCGATCTGGATCCAGGCCACTCAACGCGAGAGCACTGGCCTCAGAACAATCGCTTAGTCCCCCTGCTGTCTGCAGACTGCGGGAGGGAAGCTGCAACGCGGAGGTGGGTGCAAAACCTCTCCCTTTTGCTTTTCCGCTCTGGAGGCCTTTTGGCCGGACTGCTCCTCCCTCCCAACCTCACAAACTCCACTGACCTAGTTCTGAACGCTGCTGGCAGCTGCAGCTAATCTGCTCACCTGAGAGGCTCCTCAGCTCCTCCTGTCCAGCCGCCCCCAGGGCACAGCTGCGGCTTCAGGGCAGGCTGGTTTCAGTTCACAGTGCTGATATGGTTCCTCATAGCTGAGCTGACTTTAGTGGGAAGTATCTTTGTGTGCGTTTTGGAGTTCTAGGATTGGTTTAGAGTCATACTTTATGAATATTTTGGGGTGGCTATGTGAGAGCTGCGATATGTTGCTGCTGCTACACCGCCATCTTGGCTCCACCCCCAGAAATAACTTCTTAATAATTAGTCCTTAAGAAGTAATGAGTTCCCTATAAGTGGATATAATCAACAAGATGCCAGACATCTTTTATTCTGGAATATTCCAAGAAATAGCAATGATAATGGCAATAATAGTATTAGATTATGTTTATGTAAAACTTTTTGAATTGTTTTCATGCACATTACCTTAGCTGACCCCCCTTTTACTTCCTGCTTCAATAGTTCAAGAATTCATTATCTGAGGTCCTAGGAAGATAGGACAAAGAGGGATTTTCAAGGCATAGTTTGCCTAATCATGTGAAATAATACAAGTCAATAGCCCCTAGTGGAAAACAAAAATCAGAATATTTAAAACTCTAATCTTGCATTATAGTATAGAGGATACATCAACGCAAGTAAAAAGAGAGATAGCACATCCTTTACAGATTTTAATACCTAAAGATAGTAATAAATAAAGGGAATATGAGCAAAATATAAAAATCTAAGTGGAGAATTATTTATGATCTGAATGATGAATTGAAGAATAAATGATAAAAACAATTAGTAATTATGTTAAGCATAATTGTGATAATGAAACATAGCAAAACAAATGAGATGCAGATAAAGCTATCTTCGGAGGAAACTCATTATCTCTGAAGATATTAACAAAATAGAAAAGGGGAGTATCAATGAATAGCCTTCCATCAAAACTGAATAGAAAATAAACAATGTAGAATCCTCAAAGCAAGTAGAGAAGAGATCTTAAATTTTCAGGAAGAACAGGAAAACTTAAAAAGAAAAACTAGAGAAGTGATAGATAAAACTCAGAGTTGGTTTTCTTAAAAGACCAGAAAAATCAATAAACCATTAGCTAGTCTGGCCAAGGAAATGAGAGAGGAAAATCAAATTACCTAAACAAAAAATGACCAAGGTGAATTCAAAGACTGAAAGGATAAAAAAATTATTGAAAACAATGGTATTTCATTATGTCCGAAAAAAATCTTTTAGTTTTGTACAAATATATGTGTGAGTATACACATAAATAATACATACTGTATCTATATATTATACACATACACATACAGATATTGTTGTCATTTCAGACTCTTCATGATCCTATTTGGGCTTTCCTTGCCAGAAATACTAGAGTGGTTTGCCATTTCCTTCTCTAGCTCATTCTACAGATGAGGAAACTGAGGCAAACAGAGTAAAATTACTTGCCTGGGATCACACAGCTAGAGTCTAAGGCTGAATTTGAACTCAGATCTTCCTGAATCAAAGAACAGAGCTTTACCTGCTGTGTCACCTAGCTCACACACACAGCAGATATACACACATGTACACAAATACATATATAGATAGATATAGATACATAGCTTTAGATACATATCTATGTACACACATACTCTAGTCTCTAATTCATACAATATTCCTTGTTGTTTAAATCTAAAACAAACCAGTATATGTATGTATATACACATATGTATATGTGGGTCTACATACATATATATGGAGACAGAGAGACAGAGAGACAGACAGAGAGAGAGACGGAGAGACAGAGAGAGA
The DNA here is from genome assembly GCA_028627135.1 of Pseudochirops cupreus. NCBI lineage: Eukaryota > Metazoa > Chordata > Mammalia > Diprotodontia > Pseudocheiridae > Pseudochirops > Pseudochirops cupreus. Next base: position 7,910 of record JAQQSU010019813.1, on the reverse strand, counting down.
GACAGAGAGAGATAGAGACAGAGAGAGACAGAGAGAGACAGAGAGAGAGATTCTTCTTCTCCCTGAGTAGTTCTTGGTCGTCTGACTGTATCTATACATGCCAACTCACTGGTATTTTAGGTCTGTGTCAGTCTCTGTAACCAAAGCAGAGCTAAGCTATAAAATATCCTTGAATGAATTTTTATTAGGCGGATGGGGGAGTTTAATTAAATAGCATAATGTACATCAAAGAATGGAAATACAATGTTATTAAGTTTTGGCCCTCAAGATGGATTTTCAATTTAAATTACAATTTCGCTTGCATGTGTCACTTTAATATGGCTAGACCCTCTCAGGCTGAATAAAGGTCTCTGAGGACTGCCCAACAGGCAGGCGAGAAACATGAACAACAGCCAGAGCCAAGTTGGCCCATTTATTAGCAATTAATAAGGAAACTGGCAAAAAGGGCATCTGTCTGCAGAGTGGGTCAATATGAAGTATTTCCATCACTTAACACCATTCCTAGATACAGATCACTAGATCACAGGAGTCCAAAGTTTGGAAATTTTCTGCTTGAGCCAAGCCTGCATTGGTCCAAATTTAGTAAAAATAGCTTTTTAATATTTCGTCTTCCCATAAATTCATATTTAGGCTGTACCTTTGGACCTATTTTTTTAACACTCCAGAAAAGGAAAGAAACCCCCCAAACTGCCTGTGATGCTGTTGGATGTGCCAATTGAAACAGGCGTGTAATAACATGGTGAAATTACATTATCTGACAACCCCTAAAAGCTTATTCAGGTGACTATTTAAACCCTTGAAGCCTTCAGGGAAATGAACATGGGATGACATTTCAGTCAGGTTGCCATAACATTTCATTGGTGAAATTCTGTAGCTGTCTGCCGGACACCAGAAAGGGAGATCTCAGCAGTAAAACAAACATCAGTAAACTTCATGCATCTGTGGAGGGTGAACCCAGGCTAAGAAAGCCACCTCCATCCATTCAAAATAAGCCCTGGGAGACTTCACAAGGGGCTTAGAGTACCCAATGAAGGTAGTCAGGGGATCATAAAGGCACCACTGCGGCCATCCAGAAATGACAAAACAGGGCAGCCGGGAGCACATGCTGGCAAATGTATGCCTTTCAGAGCCAAGTGCCAACATACACACTGGAAAGGAAATGACTAGAAACCTTCATTATTCTGGGGAACAAGCAGACAACAAGAATGTCTCAGTGTCAGGACTTTCTGTCCAAAAGAAAATTAATATTCATCAACACACCCTAGCTCAGTCATCAGCTCAGACACTGGAATGAAGCATGTCATTCAGGGTAGGAGAACCATAATCCAAGTCAAACAAACTTAGAAAGAAAGTCTGCTTACAGGAATTCTTGCTTTATACCCTAACAGAGCCATTCTTTCAACATCAGAAATACTCAGTTATTAAATTAGCTTTGTTATAATATTAAAAATTTAATTCCTGAGCAAGTTTATTTATATCAGAAAAAATGAGACATCAATATTTAAAAGGAAGCATGCAAACACTGCTAAATAGTTTGTCCATATGCCCATCATGCAATCCATGCAATCATAAAAATAAAGATGAATATTTTTTTTGGCAAGGCAATTGGGGTTAAGTGACTTGCCCAGGGTCATACAGCTAGTTAAGCATCAAGTATCTGAGATCAGATTTGAATTCAGGGTCTCATGACTACAGAGCTGGTACTGTATCCATTACTACACCTAAAAAGGAATCTATTTATCCAAAGAAGAACCAGGGAAATAAATGAATCAGTATCAATTTATTAATAGAAAGGAAGCATCATTGGCCAGAGAAAAGACCTTACAGCCTATGTACTAAGACCTACTCTGCTTACAAGTAAGAAAACGTAGATGAATGAAATGATTTTACAAAGTCATAGAGTTTGAAATTAAAGGAGAGGAGATTTGAACTGAGATACTTTGATTTCAAAGTCAATGTTCTTTCCATTATATTTTGATGGACCTAGTCATTCTGTGTTATTTCTGGCTACATAATCCCATAATTCTATCACCTCCTTAGATCCACTGATACTCTATGAGAGGCAAGAAGACATAATAAATACTGTTGGCCTTGTATAAAAACAGTAGCCTCCCCACCTTGCTAACATATAGGCTCCAGAGAAGCTCAAACCCTGTTCGAAGACTAACAGTAATGGCCTCAAACTCTGGCATTTGAATATCAACTAACCAATTCCCCAGGAGGTTTCCACCCATCTTCCACTAGCATAGAATAGCACCAGACCTAAGATCCAGGCTTCTCACTCCCTCCCCTTCATTGCTTAGTCTTGCTCAACCCAGATAAGAAACCTCCAAAAACCCATCAGGTTTTACTGATTTGGGATGCCCCATTCCATATGAGGCTTCTGCAGGTCTTGTCCAATTCCACAGGATTCCAGAAGATCCAATATGTTTCCATCCCCACAACTGCCCTCCTTAATTGGAAATATATCCCCTCAATAAAGCTGGCTTGTTGGACATCTTGTTGCATGTTCAATCTCCTTGAAATAAACTTTAGTACCTTCCTAACCTATCTAAACTTGTATCAATACATTGGGGAATTAGGAAGATCTAGTTTGATTCTGGCCTGGGATAATTCCTAGATATGTGACTTTAGGTAATTCATTCAAGTGTTCTGAGCTTCCATTTTGTCATACATAATGAGGCAAGGAAAGCCCTTATTTCAAAGGGTTGTTATGAAGATGAAATGACATAATGTATGAAAACAACTTTAATGTTCTCCAAATATCAGCTAGTGTTATTATCTATACCAGTAGAGAACCTGTAAAACTAGCAAGCACATGGAAAAAGTCTATCAATTATCCATAATATTCCACATCCATAGTCCCATCACCTCTACAAGAATGGAAGTAAATGACTTCTCATATCTCTTCTTTGGGGACAAATTAAGTCATTACAATCTCACAGGTGGTGTTAATTATTTTGTTCTTCTTGTTCTTTGCTTTCGCGTTTTTCATAGTTATGTATGTTGCTTTCCTGGTTTTGCCTACTTCACCTTGAATCAATTCATTTAAGTCTTCTTACTTTTCTCTATATTTATCATATACATTTTTGTTTGGGGATTTGCTTGGGATTTTTTGGCCCAGTGATATTCCATTTTGCTTATGTGTCACAATTTATTTACAGAGTACAGTACTGCAGGAATAGATCAATAGAAAAATATTGGTGTGCAAAGGATGGTTCTTTGTTGCAATGAGAAGCTCAGAACATTAAAAGAATCATAGTTTCCCAATCCAGCTTATTCTCGTGAACCTGTTCAATTCTTGACCTAGTCTATTGTTCATGTATAGGGTCTGTTGGAAATATACATACATACATTATATACACACATATATGTATATATACACATATGGTATACATACATATACGTGCATATATATGTGTGTCTGCGTGTGTGTATACTGATATATCTGTTCAGTGTATTATCTATCTGTATATTATAGGCTGGAGAATTGCCAGTTTTCAGATACTTATTTGGTTGGTTGTATTTCTTCATTATGGTCTTAGGCAGCTCAATGAACAGAACACTGCTTACCTAGAATCATGAAGTTATAGTTCTCGTTGTTGTTGTTGTTGAGTCCTTTCAGTCATGTCCAACTCTTTGTGACCCCATTGGGATTTTCTTGGCAGAGATACTTGGAGTGGTTTGTCATTTCCTTCTCCACCTCATTTGACAATTGAGGAAAGTGAGACAAACAGAGTTAACTGACTTGCCCAAGTAAGTGTTTGAGGCTAGATTTGAACTCAGGTCTTCCTGACAGTCCCAGTCCTCTATACACTGTAGCATTAGCTGTCCATTGTCTGTGATAGAGTAAATACTTATTAAACATGTTGTTGCCCAGCTTTGCCTTGCTTTAAGAGATAGCAAGTAACAAGGATGAAATTTGAATCTAGATTTCTTGACACTAAACTCAAGAAAGCAATTTCTTTGGTAAAATCAAGCAAGGAATTTAATTTTTTTAATGTTTCAAATCGAACCATCACCTCTTTCATATTCAGCCTGAACCTTCTACAAAGGTGTATGGGTGCAGGGGGTGCAGAAGAGAATTGAGAGATTTTCCTATGTCTCTCCATAGAGAGCAAGGCTGTTTAAAAAGAAAATAAGAGCACTCCAGGCTTTTCAGTGTCAGAGAAGCCTTGAAAAGTCAATAGATAGAATAATTCCAGAATAAAAATATGGATTCTGTTAATGAAGCCACAGTGAAATTCAGTCAGCTCCCAGACCACTGTGGTTTGCCACTGTAGAGAAGATTAAGGAAATTCTGGATACTCCACTTTTTTGTCTTGTTCTTTGACCCAGGTTCCATTTCTGGCTCTAATATTTATAGGCTGTGTCATCTTGGGTAAGTAGTTCACCTCACTGAGCTTCAGTGAAAGCAACATAGGAGGATTGGAATGGGTAATTTCCTCGGCCCTTTTCACATACAGAGATCTATGACCCTCTAAAAAGCTATAGTGGATTCCCTTTTTTCCTCACTCAAATCAATTATTCAGAAAAAATATCAAAAGTACAGATATGTCTCTTGCTTCACCTCTGTGGTCCTGTTTCCCCAAGGTGAATCCCTACAATACTTCAGTGCTCAAGGACAGTAACATCTAATATTTAAAAAAAACCTTTATATGCATCATCTTATTTGAACCTTGCCGCAACCCCTTAAGATAGACAACGCAATTATCATTCTCCCCATTTTACAGATGAGGAGAGTGAGACTAAAGTTAATTTACCCACCTATCATCACACAGCTCATAAATGTCACATACAATACTTGAACCCCAGGTTCTTTTGACTTCAGAGTCCAGTGTTCTTTCCTCTGTGCCATACAGTTTAGTCTAATGGTGAGTGAAATTTCAAGTGAACTTTTTAGGTCTCTGAAAGTTAAGCTGAATATCTCCAATGACATGAGCAATGCAATCATTTCAAGAGTGGAAACCAACGATGTCTATTTGGAGTCACATGATCTCGTGCCATACAGAAACACATGCCATCTTGCTCCTCATCTCTTTTGGCATCACCTGGCTTTTCCATGCTTCCATAAAAAGACCTGATGACAAGACGGATAAAGGAGATTTATGGAAGAATTTGGCAATGAGGCCATAAAAGCTCACAGAACTTTGGAAAATCCACTTGGCAGATCATTCCCATTTCTTCCCTAAATATTTCCCCCTGCAAACTATCAGGCCTAGAGCGAATTGAATTATATTCAAAGAGAATCTGAGCAAAGAAAACTCTTGTGAATTTGAAAGGGGGGGAAAATCCTTTTTAAACATAACATTAATTAAAACTTATTCCACCCCAGGATTTTAAAACCTTAAGAAACAGAGAATACTGGAAGAGTAAAAAGAGAAATAAGCTGCCCATGTCAATATGTTTCAAGGCCAAACATTGCCAGTCTTATTTTTCATTACTATAGAGAGAGGTTTATTGTCATTTTTCAGTCATATCTAACTCTTTGTGACCTCATCTGGGGTTTCTTGACAAAGACACTGCAGTGATTTGCCATTTCCATCTGCAGCTTATTTTACAGTTGAGGAAACTGAGGCAAACAGGACTAAGTGACTTGCCCAGGGTCACACACATAGTAAGGGTCTAAGGGAAGATTTGAACTTGGGTTGATGCAGACCCAGCACTCTATCTGCTGTGCCACCTAGCAGGAAGGTAAGGAAAGACAAAGATGTTTTCAAGTCAAATTGGAAGAAGAAGACAGAAGAGAGAAGGGATAGAAAAAGTTTGACCACAATACTGAAGAATGTTCCAAATTCTGTTCAAACAAGGCTAGAAATTAGAGGGTCATTTTGCATTAACCCTCAATATGGGAGCAAAGATCCTGTCTACAAAAAAAATTTTTTTCCAAGTATTTCAATCCCATGGCAATAGTAACCTTGGGGGGAGAAGGAGAAGGTGCATCTAGTCTCAATTTTTTGAAAAAACAATTAAAATCCTTCCAGTTTTCTAAATTGCTTTTTAATTATTATGAAGCAAGTTTTGCTAATTCTTTAAATAATGAACCTATTCATTCAACATTCATTATTATATTTTGTTTCCCCCAGCACTTGAAAGTTTGTGAAATGTTTTAGATACAATTTCCTGGGGTTGGTGCTGCATGTCATTACACACCCATTTCACACATGAGGAAAAGAGCCACATGGCTAGTAAATGTTCAAGGTGAGAGTTGAATGCTGGTCTTCTGAATTCCAAGGTGAGCATTCTATCCTTATTAGGCACCCCCATTTCTCATGGCTTTTTAAAGCCATGCTCCTTTAAAGCCATTGGTCATAGGATATATAGATGACAGAACCAGGATCCTCAAAATCCAACCTTGGAGGACTTTGAACCCATTTTGTGCCTGGGGAGTGAAGACCAAGGTCATCATTTTCCTTTCGGAATACTACTATCAGGTAGGATGATAGCACTAGCAACACCCTGCAATTCTGTAGCCTTTAAAGTTTGCAAAGTGATTTCCTCATGGGAAACCCAACATTGTGGGCAAATCTTCTCTACTCTAAGTTCAGTTTGCTCATCTATATAATAAGGTTTAGGATGCTTAAATTCTGCCCAGCCCACAGCCACTCCCGCATTATTGTAGATGAGAAAAAGTGAGGAGTTACCAAATTCTAAATTTTCATCTACAAAATTCACCCAGTCCATTCCTGCGGACATGCACACTATGGAAATTATTATCATTTTCGTTTTGTAGAGGAATAAACTCAAGTGGTTTGCCATCATGGTGACTACATTTTAATAAAGCTAGCAGAACTTATACAACCAAAGGCATGTTGTTCTCTTCAAAGTAATCCTCTTAAGGGAGAGAATTTGGAATGCAAAGTTTTTAAAAGGAATGTTAAAAATTCTTTTTATATGTAACTGGGGAAAAATAAAATATTAAATAAATAAAAAAAAAGTAAAAAAGAAAAAGTATTCCTCTTGAGAGACCAGAAATTTAATCCAGTGGGCCTCTGAAAATTTTTGGAATGGCCTTTGGTATTGAAACAGCTAAGTGGTGTAAAGCATAGAGTGCCAGAGTTGGAGACAGAAAGACCTGAGTTCAAATCTTGCCTCAGACACTCATGAATTGTAAGCAAGTTATCTCTCTGTAATAGTAATCAGTTTAGTAAGATACTTAGCACTTAGTGTGCAAGGTGCAAACTCTGTCCCACTGTTGAGAAGGCATGAACTCCCCTGTTGATGTGGAAGAAGGGGATTGGCTGAGGTGTTTACATAAGCAAGAATTCCAGAGACAGACAGACAGACAGAACTGGAACTTTGCTCCTGCTGAAGGAAGAATTGTGGAGACTGAAGCTGGCTGAGAGAGAGAGAGAGAGGGAGAGAGGGAGAGTTTCTCTCCCAGGATCTGGAAGCTGAGAACTGACTGAGAACTGAGTTGGAGTTTTCCTGAGACCAGAGTCTGGTGAGGGCCTCCTGGAAGGCTGAGAGGGCCTGCCTGGAAGGCTGAGAGGGCTTGCCTGAAGAAGCACGACCAGGATAAGACTTTGTTTGTTTGTCGCCCGGCTGATCCTTGAGTTCCAGACAAGAGAAGTCGTGAAGAGTTTGAGATGTGCTGGACCCTGTGAACTTCAGTGTGTGCCAGGGACTGCCCTGAGGACTGGAGAAGGACCTGGGAGCTGTCTGCTTCTGAATCCAGATGACTGGTAGATTCAGGAGGGAGCTGGGACCTTGGAAGGGGATCCAGGGAATCAGAGGGACCACCCAGAGTCAAGATGAAAAAAAGGCCTCCCCTTGGATGAAACTGAGGTTTTTTGGACACCAAGGGGTGGAGGGTTTGTGTGGTTTTCTAATGACTGTATTTGTGATCAAGATATTTAGTAATTGTAAATCTAGATTAGTGACTGATTAAGTTAATGGTTGCCCCATGA
>JAQQSU010019812.1:0-10182 GCA_028627135.1 Pseudochirops cupreus | reverse complement strand
TGTGTACATGCATATAGATTTGTTTCTGTTTATATGAACACTCATGTATATGTATATATGTACAACTAAGTATATGTGAATATATACACACATTTTTATATCTAATGGCAGTCAACTCAAGGATGGGGGCAGGAAAGAAAAAAGGATGAAAAAGAAATTTCCCAAAACCTTTATTATATATTTAAAAGCAATAGCAAGCTGTACCTAATAGAATTGCAATTTCATGTGCAACCATCTTTTTTATTATACTATATTATAGAAATGCTTGTTGTAGTCCATAAATTGAAAATAAAATTTAAAAAAGAAAAAGGATAGAACACAATTCTGTGAACAGCAGTTCAGGAAGGCCTAATTTAGGATATTGGTTTCTATTGATTTTAGCTTATTATTTGATGGCCTCCTGGGGATCTTCAACCTTCCTCTGATACCAAATTCATAAGTTCCCTAAATAATTTTTAATAGATTGGAAAAGGACCCCACCTAAACCATGACTCTAGCTCAGCCACCCCATCAATTTGGACAAAATGCATTCTCCTGCCCATGCGGTACAGTACATTTGAAGAGGCTGTGGAAGAACTATGTCTTCGGCCTTAGAGGATTTTACCTCTAACACAGGAGGTGTCATTTTTGTACTTAAAAATACATAAAGTGCCTACTCTTTGAATTGTTTCCAGAAATGCTGACCAGCTTTCTGGGAATAATTGTAAATCACCTCCTGAGAAGAGTCCTGGAACCACAATCAAACTATTATAGGCTAAGGGGAAAAACAAAAACAAAACACTGAAATGGGAGTCAGGAGGCTGGCTGCTCGGTTACTGCAAAGGAATACAGTTCTAGATGGTTAGAATCCTTGTTTTGGTGTTGGCACTTATGTATTATTTGACCTTGGACAAGGCCCTTCAATTTTGTAGAGCACAGTTTCCTTATCTATAATATAATGTACTCAAACTTCCTCTCTTAAAGTCTTTCGTATGTGAGATTCTTACTAACTAGTCCTCAGTTTATTCCTCTTTAAAATTATGTTATTTTTATTGTATCAGATTATTGTGTTATATAGTTAAATCCTATAATTGGGCTATATAATGCTCATTCTAATTTTCAGAATTTATGATCTTATAATTTAAATAGGTGTCACAGTTATGGTCTCTACCAATCACACACACACACACACACACACACACACACACACACGCACACACACACACACACACTATGCTAGAATCAAGTCAACTTAGTCCATTTAATCAAGATTTTTTTTATCATATTTCTAAATAATTATGGGGTTATTGTATTTCTTTTCACTTATCTATCATTTTGCACGTTCCAATTATTGTCCAAATTCTTACATCTTTAGAATCAGTTTCCTTTTTTTTTAGTTTGAAAAGTTTCTTACATAAGGAAGCAAAAAATCTTTCACAACAGAATACCATTTATAATCTGAAAGATTTAGATATAGATACATAAAGGCACACACACACATATATGTATCATATATGCATACATTTTCTTTGTTATTGTTTAGTTGTTCAGTTACGTCCAACTCTTAATGTCTGTCGGGTTTTCTTTACAAAGTGACTTGTGTCGTTTTCTATTTTCTTTTCCAGTGGGTTAAGGCAAACATAGGTTAAATGACTTGCCCAGGTCACATAGCTAGTAAGTATCTAGTGTATATACATAGACACATATATGCACATATATTTATATTCCTTTTTTATACATATACATACGAGCATCTGCTATTGCAGTAAAATATAATATTGTTTTTCTAGTTCAAGCATTCATATATACATATACATACATACATATTAGATGATAGACAATTAGATAGACAGATACATAGCTAGATAGATAGACAGACAGACAGATAGATAGATAGATAGACAGACAGACAGACAGACAGATAGACAGATAAATGTCCACACTAGTAAAAGCTGCCAGGATACTTAATGAGTACCTCAGAGAAGCAGTCAATTAAAAGAATAAAGTCAAAATTTATTAATTAGGCTCCCTAAATAGTTATAAATGGTTAGAAGAAAGATAATGAAAAATGCATATTAATCTGATTTTGTAGCAAGGGAATAAAAAAAAGAAGTGAAAATTGATGAATTAACATTTGGAAAGACAAGTAAATAACAGAGAATGAAAATGTCACTATGTAATTAAAGATTCCAGACTAGAAGGAGAAACTTTTGGCTCTGAACCTAATATATTAGAGAAAGAATGCATAAAACATTTTAAAACACTGCTTGCCCATGGAGCCCTTTACTGGTGCTTCACAGTGTGTGTCACTGAGCTTGCAGACAGACTTTACATGGCCCTATGCTCGGGGACTCTTGCAGGGTTTTACCTCTAAACCTCTGTCTGACTTCTATTTAGCTCTCTCTCTTTTTCAACTTTGAGTTCTCCAAAGTTATGCCTACAAAGGATAGCCCTGATTGTGGCCCCTATGATACCCAAGACTTCTCAAAGAAAGAAAAACTAAATATAACAAATAAGGTAAGGGCATAACAAAAAGAGTGTCACCAGCTGTTTTTAAAAATATTTATTGTCCCCAACACACCTGCTATTTTGTCAAAGTGGTTACCTTCATTCTGCTGTCTTAGATAAACGGATGTCTTTAAAAAAATGAAAATATTTAGCCAAAAATTTTTCTTTCTTTCCCTTGAACTGAGTATATTTTGTCATTCCAGTAACAAATGTTGCCATTTGCAGGAGAAATATAGTCCCTTTCCCCAAGAGATGCCCCCCTTTCCTGGTGTCTGATTTCTTTTTTCTACACCCTTCTCTCTCCTGTCAAAGTAATGTCTTGTCCATACAAAATTTCTGTAAATGCTACTGAATGACTACAAAGATTAAGCAGGTATATAAAATGTATATTAAAAACATATATTATAAAAACAAAAATGCACCCTAGGAAACTCCAGGTTCTACCAGTCTGAGCAGTCTTTTTTAGCATGCTAATAAATTTCTTTCCATTTCGGTTTGACTGCTCACTTTATTTGATCTCAATTCTTGTGGACCTACTGGTAGGTAATAGCCTGTCTGGGTCCTCAAAGAAGTCAGACTGAGCTATTCTCCAGCATTCTTCAATTAAGGTTAGGGAAACTTAAGATAAGTTGCCTACAACATGATGAGTGGCAATAATGCCACTCCTCATATATTGGGTATTGCAGTAGCCTTGTTAAAATGTCTGCAGTCCTTTGCAGTAATTGCCAGATGCCAGTAGGTGTTGGAAAGGGGGCCATCTTTCTTTATATTCAGTCATGACTCATTGACAATATTTCTTTCTCTTTTATATCGCCTTCCCCTCTCCCCTCCTTTTTGCCTCTCTCTACATCCCTTTCTCCCTCTTTCTCTTTCTTTTTATCCTCCTCTTCCTTCCCAAGAAGAGACTCAATTTAGCACCATAAAGCAAAGTATCAACATTGTACAATTTATATTCTTAGAGATTTATCCATAATACTGAAAGATTAAGCATGCATCAGAGTACTCATGAATCTCCCAAGTTGAGTAGATGTTTTCCAATACAATTTGGTAGCAGCAGCAGCAGTAGTAGATGATTAGTGATCTTCAGTACAAATAATTACTCTATTTTTGGATTTATCAATTTACATTTACATAAGATTTAAGTTCTATAACTTATTCTATATATAACATATAATGAATGTCATAACAAGTTATAAAGAGACAGACTACAGAAATTATTTTCTCAATTATTTTTTAAAAATAATGCAGATTCATAGAGGTCAAATGACTTCCCTATGATCACCTACGTCATAAGTGTTAGAGGCAGGATTTGAATCTAGGACTTTCCTAATCAGTCAATATGTCAGAGAATCATGCTGGACTTCTCTACTTCTAAAAAAAGAGGGACAGATTGCAAAGAAAATTAGAAAAAAAAACCCTAACGAGTAGATGAGAGGAAAACTTTTACAAGCACTTGGAATGAACTGGTTATTTCATTTGGGCATTGATTTTTTTTCTCAGTTTTTCAATAAAAGAAAAAAAAAAAAGAAGAAACCTTGGATTATGTAGTTCTCACTGTGGACCAAAATAAAGCTGATAACTTCATCAAACGGGGGCACATTTTCACCAAGCGTGGAGCTACATAAATAAAAGTCTGCTGGACAAATATCCTCATACTTGTTTCCTCCTTATGCATATTAGCCTATAAGGATGTTTTCATGTGTATTTCAAAGATAAGAACATATTCAAGGTGGTAAAGGAAGACTGATGTTCTTTTGTCCAGAGCAAATTTCTATCCCTTTTAAAAAAATGTCTATTAGTTACTCCTGGGTAGAAGATACTGGCCAGAAGTCTGACCTGGATTTTAAATACAAACAAATTCAAAGAACTGAATCTATATTTTCATGTAGTTATGCATGGTAAAAAGCTTGCATGTCTTGAAAAATGTGTGTACATGTATACATGAATATTCATATGTATACATGCCTATATGCATATTATGTGCACACAGGTTTTATATGTGTACATTGTATAACGAATACATAGATGCACACAGACACATACATAAACTCATACATCTTGCAAACCAATATTAAATACATCACTCATCATCCAGATAAACTCATGTGTATATAGGCATAATTCCTTGAAGTGATTGGAATACATAGACACAAACAAAGCAGAAACACACGGAATAGATGTTAGAGTTTCTGGAACCTATTGAACAATAAATATTCTATTCATCTATCATCCATTTATCCAATCTATCATCTGGTTAACTAGCATTCTAGCTTTATATCTATTATCAATATCTATATTTATCTATATTTCCACCATTTATCACCTGTCTGTCTTTCTCTTTTCTATGACACTAAATTCCATGAGGACAGAAGATGTTCTCTTACTTAGGCTTGGTATCTCTTCTACACCTCTCACTCAACTACAAGTAATTCATGCTTAATATAAGTTGGATACCATTTTATGTTAGTATCAGGAATGAATCTTAGAGAATAACTACCCCAATAATCTCATTTCACTCAAAAATAACCAGAGGTTCAGCGTGGGGAAGTGATTGCATGAAGTCATAGTAAAAGTTAGTATCAGATTCACCACGAGAGGTCATGTCTTTTTATTTTCAAGTGTTAATCTCACTCGCTATACTATAGTGCTTTCATTACTCTGTTGACATCTGACTATCAGAAAATCTTCATTAAGAACAGTCTGCATGATATTGTTCAGTCTTAGTTTTACATGTATTTCATCCGTAGTAGGACCAAAAATGCACCATAAGCGTTAATGTTTTTAATCCTTTGTCAAAATATCTAGTAAAACATAAAAAGAAATATAGAACAATTTGATCTGCAAAATGAAGAAATTCTATAATGGAGAGAGAATGTCAAAGTTAGGCACAAAGAAATCCAACAAAAGTTGCTCTGCAGACAACTAAAGACTCTTTGCAGTATAAAAGACAATATGTGTCTGAGTTGGTTATTGGCTCCAATCTTCCTTACAGCTTATTTTATAGTTAGCATGTTAGGGCTTCCTCTTCTTCCTCCATGGACCTGCATTTCTATTCTCATAAGTTCTTAAGTTTTTTATTCAGGGAAATTGCATTTTAATTTTGACTCTGCTCCTTAATATATGTGTGTTCTTGGGAAAGTCACTTAACATTTTTGGTACTAAATTTCCTAATGAGTACAAAGGAGTCCATTTTAATTGTTGATATCATGGCAAGGTGTATGTGATGTTCAAGGAGGACTATTGCCTCCAGTGTGGGGGCTTGATGAGCCCTTTTCAGGGCTGTTCATTCACCTTTGGTGTCTACCTGGCACTCAATTCTCACCTGTCACTCCAAAAAGCTATTACATGTGTAGCATCCACACCCCAGTAAATTCAACAGATGGGTTAAATTAGGTTGAAGTTAAGTGATAGGCCTCAAGCCCATTGGTGAGTTTGGGGTTTATCTACCTTAAGCATGTGAAGACTTCCCCTGATAGAATGAGAAGATGAGTACAATTTTGTCCAAGGACCATGAAGGCAGCTGGAGCAGGTGCTGGGAAGCAGTTAGAGTTTGGTCAGACATTGAAGATGCTAAGATCAATCACTGCATCCTGGACCTCCACCAATTGTCTTGACTTTTATCTTGCCATTGGACTTTGATGACTGAAAGAAAGGGCAAGGCTGATTACTTTATGCAACTCTGTTTAATTTAAGTCCAATTTAGGTGTGAGTCAAGATATCTCTCCATGATGTTATTAGTCCTCTTTGAAGAAGAAGAATAAATGACTGACATTATGGACTTCCTAGGTCATGATAGAAATAAGATCTACCTCATGAGAATTACCTTTACACATGACTCATTGGAGGTAGAGTAGAAAAAGTAAGCACCATTTCTGTATGTTTCTAGCTTTGTTACTACGAATGAGTTATTTCCTTTTTTCTGAAGCTTAGTTTTCTTATCTATGCAATGGAAATAATACCTACTTCACATTTCTGCATGAATAGATTTAAAACATATATGTAAAGACATGCATAATTATAAAGACTCTTCCTTTTAACTTCCTCCTTGTTCCTTCTCTTCCCTCTCATCTTCCACTCCTTTTCACTTTCTCTGTCTCCTCTTTTTACTTCCTCCCCTCCCATTTCCTTCTCCTCTACCTCCTTCCCCTTTTTTCCCCATCTCCTTCTTTTCATTCAGTAGAAGGAATAGTAATAGTGATAGATAAAGCAGCAATAACTGGAGTAGTAAATCCATAGAGTTTTGGAGTCTCAGGAACACCAAGAGCAGTATTATCAGTGATAGCAGCAACAGTGTTGATGGTAGTATACCTTTTCTATAAAGTGAAGACTGCCTGTGAATTGTTCAGTGATGCCCATTCCTGCTTCCACTCTACAATATGAATATAACTAGCATGTTACTTTACTTCAAGTTTCTACTCTGTATCATCCTAGAACTTAAGAGCTCTTTATTTCCATTATCAATGACCAGAAATAACTGTTTGTTCTACTCTGCCATGTCTTCAGATTATATAATGGTGGGGCCACTCACACTCTTTTCAGTGGAAAAAAGAAAAAAAGCTTCCAATAATGGAAACCTTCATTGTGTCCTCACTCATATAGAAATGTGAAAGCGTCTATACAATTGTCTCCATTGCTTTCAAGTAGCCAGCATTTTTCACTCATAAGATTATTTACTCATGAAATAAAACTCATATTTCTTCCTTCTTCCTCTACAATTGTGAAATTGTCCTTCTATGTCTTTTCCATCTCCCACATTAATTTATAATGGTCTGTATTAATTCAGTGAAGAATAAAATACACCCAATTTTTTTTTCCTCTTCTCTTTTGATTTCCTAGTGTCCCATTGAGGTATGTTAAATTGGTCTAGACTACATTAAAGCCTCAGGCATCTCCAAATGTGTTAGTTTAATAGGATGTCATCTCTTCTTTGCATTCCTAGTAAAAGAAAGATGGTTTTATATTAAAACATACAACAACAAAGTGTTTTTTGAAAAGAAAAAGATTGGCTTTGCTGACCTCTATGAAGTACATGAAATTAATCCTCAAGCTCCCCCCTTGAATCACAGAACTCCCAGAGAAGCAAATCCCTGAGAATATTCTCAAAGAGAGACTAGTATGATATTAAGGATCAAAATGATTCCCTTTCTAATATGTCAGCCTTGGATATAATGTAAATTGGAAGACTTTGTTTCCATACAAGAATAGATTCATAAAGTATTTGAATAGGAAGTTTAGAATGTGGAATAGTGGGCACGAAGCACCCTTAGTATGTAGTGTACAGAGCCAGAGCTATTCAGGACTTTAGTATACAGAATTATGAACAAATATTCATTCTTGAAATGTGTTAAGCCAAAAAATATAAAATAGTGAATAATATGTTATATCATCACTGCTACTAATAATAGTAATGATAATTCAAATTTCTAAAATAGCTAAAAATTCTCAAAGGACATTCCACCAAACAACTGTGGGAAGCACATAGAGCAAATAACACCCCCTCTATTCCCATTTATGGATAAGAAAATAAAGGCTAAGAAAAGATAAGTGGTCACCAAAGTTGCACCTTTCTGACATGGTTCAAGAACCCTGGTCTCCTAATACTAGATTTTTAACTCTTTCTATGACAAAATATCACACATAAGTGTTTGTGCCACAGTTTAAACTATTCCTAAGTGTTATAAAAGCCCAGTCTTTAATAAGAATGTCCTTTCAATGAAGGAGCAGCAGGAGAAAATAAAAAAAAAAAGACTAATCTGAGAGTAAGGAAGACCTTTGGTTCAACAGATATTAGGTATGTGACCACAGAAAAGTCAATGTATCAGAATCTAAGACAACTCTCTAAGATTATAAATTTTAATTTGTTATTCTGTACAATAAAGGGAGTTCCCTACTTTAGTGAAAATATAGGATGAGGCTCCCCATCAAAAGAAGATTCTTTTAGTAATGCTCTATTTCTGTGAACCATGGGGCTCAGTTCAAGCCCTGGGCACTTGGAAAGTAACACAAAGTATGGGTAGACATATGGAGTGTGTGAGCAGACTAATATACTGCTACTAGATAGTAGAAAGTATATAATAGCTACTAGACAGAAGAAAGTATCCCAAAAGACTGCAATTGGGATGAGTGTAACTCGAAAATGAGAATATTGGGTTTCATAGAATAAGAAACCATGGGAAAAAATATTATTACTAATAGTAGCATTAGTAGCTAGTTAGTATTTAGTTAGTAGCAGATAGCATTATATAGCACTTCCAGGTTTGCAAAGCACATTACATATGTTATCTCATTTGATGAAGAAACTCGAGTTTTCCATGAATACCTCTGACACATTAAAAACTCAGGAGAAGGCTGGAGGCTCATTCAGTGGATTTTTTATGGAGTATTATGAAAAGATATACATTCATAAAAATCTCATGGGCTCTAAATCTTTGCAGGGATTTCAACATTCTTTGGGCTTGTACCAAGAAAATTATTCATCCATAAAATATTAAAAGAATGAGTGGGGGTGGTTTATAGGAACTGGTCTCACCTAGCTTTTCTTTTCCCTTCTAGTTAGAATATGAAGTCAAGTTTGAGAAAACCAGTCCAAGAGTTTTAATTCATCCTGATTTTGTGTATTCCCCAAAATAGGAGAGACCTGGGTGATTTTTTAGGACTATTGGTCAAGCTCCTGTCTTCCTTGATTTTCCACATATATTAGATAAAACTCCTCCCTTCCACAAGAGAACTTTCTAATTTCCTCTTCATACCAGTGCCTTATTGCCTTCCCTCTGAGATTACTGATCATCTACACTCTATATATCTTGTACATATATAGTTGTCTGCGTGCTCTCTCCCCATTAGAATATAAGCTCCTTAAGAATACGAACTATTTCTTTGGCATGTTGATTTTTGCTCCCCCCCCCCCCCTTTTTGTAGCACACTGCCTGGCATAGACAGGTACTTAAAAAAGTCTTGTTCATTGATTTCTCCAAGTGGCTGCATTCCTAATACCACCTCTCAATTCCCATTGTTTTCTGATTGTGGTACTATCTTGCACACAGTGAGACAACAATTTTTTGTTATTGTTGTTGAAGGATGGAATAAATTGATCAAAATGGAAGATAATAAATCAGAGAAGGTTTTTTTTTTTTTAGGAAACCATGTGTTTTGGTTAAATTGGAAGGAATTAGACCTTTCTTATGTTGTGTCTAAAGAGTGATAGGGAGACAAATTTCAGGTTAATATAAAAATATGTAATGAGAAGAGTACATCAATGGAAGAGTCTGCCCAGGAAACAGAGCCAAAACTCACTGGGACTTTTAACTGGGACACAGAAAGTTAGGAAGTACTGAATGCAATTATATTCATTCCAGTTAAATAGAAAGATCAAAGCTTAAGAGCAGTTGGTATGAGGAAAATAGCTAAAATAAAAACATACCTAGAAGTTTTCAACTCTCCCCAACTTGTACCTTAGATAAATTCTGCTCTTCTAATATACCTACTGCCTTCAAGGTATTTCAAGGACTCTAAGTTGCTTCTCTCCCCACGAATCTCCATCTCTTCTATAAGAACAACAGCCAATATATTATCAAATGCTTTCTTCAAATGTAGACAAACGATATCCATTAGATCTTCTAAATCTATTTGTTTTGCAAATGAAATCAAAGAGAAAAATATCTCATACTGCCTTGACCTGATCTTCTTGAAATCATT
>JAQQSU010019811.1:0-10182 GCA_028627135.1 Pseudochirops cupreus | reverse complement strand
ATAACATTCCTAGGAGTTTTCTTTTGGGGATATTTTTCAAGAGGTGATCAGTGAACTCTTTCCAGTTCTATTTTGGCCTCTGGTTCTAGAATATCCAGGCAATTTTCCTTGCAAATTTCTTGCAGGATGCTTTCTAAGTTCTTTTTTTGATCTTGGCTTTCAGGTAGTCCAATGATTTTTAAATTGTCTCTCCTGGATCTGTTTTCCAGGTCAGTGGTTTTTTCAAGGAGATATTTCACATTGCCTTCTATATTTTCATTTGTTTGGATCTGTTTAATAGTATCTTGATTTCTTATAAAGTCATTTGCTTCCATTTGATCCACTCTAATTTTGAAAGAATTATTTTCTTTATAAAGGTTTTGAGATTCTTTTTCTATCTGACAAAGTCGAATTTTTAAGGCATCCTTCTCCTCATTGACTTTTTGGGCCTCTTTTGCTGTTTGAATTAATCTATTTTTTAAGATGTAATTTTCTCTTTTCATGATTTTCTCACATCATTCTCATTTCTCTTCCCAATTTTTCCTCCACTTCTCTTATTTCATTTTCAAAATCCTTCTTAAGCTGATCTCTAGCTTTTAGACAGCCTATATTTTTCTTGGAACCTTTTGGTGCCAGAGTTCTGACTGTTTTGTCTTCCTCCAGCTCCATGCATTGATCCTTTTTGTCCCCAAAAAAGGAATCTAAAGTTGCATTGCTGGGTTTGCTTTACTTCCTTTGCCTGCTCATGTTGCCAGTCAATTACTTGACTTTGGGCTCAGTAGAACTCAGCTTCCAGAGGGGAGAGCTCTGTCCCAAATCACTGGGGTTTTCACAGCTGCAGGGCTATTAGGAGGCCACTGCAGCCCCTACTAGCTTTAGTTTACTGAAAATGCACCCCAGGACCACCACCTAAGACCACAATCCAGATCCAGGTAGCTCAGTGCAAGAGAACTTAGCATCTTAATGATCACTTGGCCCCCCTGCAATCTGCAGGCCACAAGCTTCTGAAGCAGCCATGTGGAGGCAACTACAGGGCGGCTGCTTCTGCTGCTTCTTTGTTCTGGAGTCAGTTTGGCCAGACCCGCTTTTCTCCCACAAATGTAGCTGAGTTCCACTAAGCTTTCACTTAGTCCTTATTTCTTATGTGTTGATAATTCTGGAAATCACCATAGCTGTTGCTTATCTAGTCTCCTGAAGGCTCCAGCTTCAGCTTTCCTCTGGGCCAAGCCACGGTTTCAGGCCAGGCAGGTTTTGGCTCCTAGCACTCCGCAATGAACCCTTCCTGTCCTGCCTGCTGAGCTGCCTTCAGCAGGAGAAGTGTTTTTCTCTTATTTTGTGAGTTCTGGAGCCCTCAAATTTGTTTAGAGTCATATTTTATGGATATTTGAGGTGGTTGTGGGGGAGCTGTGGAATTTTCCTGCTTCTATGCCTCCATCTTCTCAATTGATTTTTAAAATAATAGATACCACACATTTTCTTCTGTTTTCAGTCTTTTATGTTTTATATTCACATTTCTTGCTGCCAATAGAACCATTGATTTCTGTTTGATATAGTCTTATTTTCAGAAAGTTCAGTTTCACTTTATCCTTTCTAGGTATTTTGTATCATTTCAGCTCTTTTTTTTTCCCTACAGAAGATATTGGCAATCTTTTTCTGTGAATTATTAGATAGTAAATATTTTAGACTCTACTGTCCTTGAACCAAAATTGAGAATATTATTTAGGTAGTCATATAACAAGAGAGAAAATAAATTTCTATAAAATATTTTATTAAATAGAAAATATGATCACTGTAGTAATGGTAATAATAATTATATTAAATGCATATTTACTTCTTTGGTAAGATAAATGTTTTAATGAAAAGACTGGAATTCCTTTTCTGGGTGGAGATAACATTAACTAAATTGGAGTTCATCAGAATTAATTGCAAATGTTCATCTGTAAATTTTGATCCATTATAAGAATTTATGTTGTTTATCTTTGAAAATGTCTTTTCATGCACAAAGGCACTACCAAATATTGATATGAAATAATAAGGATATGGTTTTAATTGATCTTGTTCATCCTTTGGAAATCACCTAGATTCTTTTCCTGATAGTTACTTTTTAAACATTTCATTCTAAGACAGTTAAATCACTTCCATTTGAAAGTGAGATGAAAACAGATCAATTGCTCAGTTAAATGAATTTTGAAATATGACGAAAAAATCTGCACATCTTTAAAAGTTTGAAAAAGGCTGCTGGAACTATAGTTTGAACTCAGGAAATATATCCACTATAAATTTGTGTGGGGATGGGAATTTCACTTCTTTTAACTTTTTACAGAAAGTATATGAAGCAACTTTATATTTCTTGTGATTCAAACAATGTTAGCTATCATTGAATTTACTTCACTGGAGTATAAATTTTGAATATACATACTGTTTTGCTTTGTAATTTTAGGCCAAATTCACTTTGAAACATTATTGAGTAAGCAGCAAAAATTAATTGGTAAAGCCACTCAGCGTTGAATAATAGTGGTTGAGAGAGTTTCTTGTTCAGGAAAAAAAAAAAGGAAATGAATAGATCCTGAACTGGGAAAAAAAAATCATAATAAGACTTTTCCTCTTCTTTTTTTATTCTGACATGATCGATAAAAAATCTTAGCAAAAAAAATATGATGAAATAGGGGTCAGTAATATGCACAGCACTAAAATGCTGCAGATTTAGAAGAGTTGCTGAGATTTTTATGTGCCTAGAAGTAGTATAAAGAAACGAGTGACACATGATTTCTCTTGCAACTAATAAAATCTGCCATTGTAATGTGAAAGTAGCCATAGATGGTACATAAGTGAATAAATGAGGTTGTGTTGACAAACAAAAATATTTATAAGCACTGAAATTTAAATTGTATATAATTTTCAAGTTAAAGTTATTCTTCAAAAAATCTGAAAAATAGCATTAGCTTACAAACTATTCAAAAACTAGAGGCAAAGCAGATTTGACCCACATACCATATTTTTCTGATTCTTATTCTTAAATTGTTTTTTCATTTTGCCTAAGTATTCATGTATTCCTTTTAGAACATCAATTTTTCCCTTTAAGTCCATTTTTATATTTATGATGTTTCTCTTTCCTTTTTTGAATACATTTATAGATCTAGAATAATCTTTATACCATTTAATGTTTTCTTCCAATTATGCAACTCTCAGATTTTAGTTTCTGAATTGAGACTGTGTGTCAGGACCAAGCTCTGCCCCTATTACACTTTTCAGGTTTTGTGATCAGCCCAGCTTGGTTTTGTCTTGGGCCACCTGGATTATGGTACTAACTTCGTCTCCTGGGATTATCCCCTTTGACTCTCTGAGATTTAAGGTATTGTGACTTCAAGGTCCTTTATCTTGTCTCAATTCAAAGTGTTAAGAACTTCAAAGTGCCTCAGCTTCTGTGCTTTCTTATTTTGAATGCTGCCATGCCACACTGTTTTTTGTGGCTCTATTAGTGCTTCCAAAATTTCTACTGGGGGTTTGAAACAACCCTGTAGTTTTCTGAATACAATGTGGCTTTCTTAGGGTAGCCCTCTTCTCCTACATCCTCTAGACACAGAGTCTAGTATTTTTAAAAATGTATCCTTTTTTACTTTTGTGTTATTTTGCCTGTATTGGTTCTGGCTTCATAGCTAGCCCCTTTCCCTATTGCCTATGCTCCTATGGTTGATTTTTTGTGCAACTGTCTGATGGAAGAAATGCCTTACTATAAACACTTATTAGATTTCTTTATCATTATTTTATTTATTATATATTTCAGATACTTCCTGTAGTAGGTATGTGGAATATGGACAATCTTCATCCATTTAGAAGCCATCTCTCCTGGAAGTCCCTTCAAATATTGTATTATTTGATTCCCTCAATAATCCTCCGATATAGATGTAGCTAATAAGAGAGAGTTGTAATTTGAGCAGAAGTCTTCTCATTCCAAATCTAGGACATTTTTCACTAAGCTGTCTGAAAACTTTTTTATTTAATTTTAGATTTCTTTCCATGAAAAAATTAGTGATATTTTAGTGATTCCCCTCAGAGCACACTAAAAAAGAGCAGTGTTTTGTATAAACTCACTGTCTTGTACATGTTTATCTTTAGTTGGCCTATCTCTCACAGCAATATTCCCATTCTCAGTAGACCAACATTTACCAGGTTAATAGATTTTTGTTATAGGTTCACACATTTTTAATGGAGCTTCCTACTCTGGTTTGGAAAAAGTAAGATATCTCAATTTATTATAGTCTAATGTAACCACAATTCATTTCTATATGTAGTGAACATGTCCTTGGTTCTTGATCCTAGAGTCAACCTGCTTTATCTTCCCTTCAAAATCTAGGGATTACACTGAGGAATTTAATGATATCTCTTCTCTAATACTATTGGTTTGATCTCCAACTGTCTGTGTTCTTTGTTAGGTGCACATGAGTAACATCCAAATTCAATTTAACTACTCAATGTCAATTAGCTTTTATAAAGGCAAATACTTACTTGAAGATACAAGTAAGAACAACTGTACAAATGTTCTCCTCTAACACTGCAAGGCATGTTCTCCACATCCCATCTTGGTGTCTGAAGAAAGTAAACTCATGTTAAACTCATTTCCTAAATAGTATTAAACCCACCAATTTCACATCCAAATTCAGGATGATTTCACGATGAGATCTTATATCAGCTACCTTTGGGGTAAGTTCTTAAAGTCTCTATATAAGGTTACGTCTTATTTTTCAGTGAATCGTTTTTGCTCTGACTGAAATGCACATGCATACACACACACACACACACACACACACACACACACACGCACACACAGTTACAATTCCTAGAATCCCAGAAGCTTACTCTTCTAATCTTTAAAAATTCACAGTGTTGGAACATTCCAGTGAATCTCCACATAAGAAAGACTGAGGGAGGACAAAGAAAAAAGGATGAAATCCCATTTTTATGGGGTTACATGTCAGCCTTAGAGGGACAGGTCTGGACTTCTCCCATTGCAACATGGCCTCTCAAAACATGTCATCAAGAAAAAAGTCAAAAAGAGTTAGTGGGTAAAGAGAAAATAGTCAAGGCCCTAGTTGCTAGTCCTTTGGAATTCCTCTTCAACTAATCTAAGATCCTCCTATTCATCACATTGTTAGCCAACCAGAATAAGTTGCAAAATGTTGACAAATGCTCCTCTCTCCTAGTCACTTCCATTTTATATCATAATGAATCCCAGAAGCAGGCTCCCTAGTCTGTCCTTATGGTACAATTTCTTTAGAGGCTCCAAAAATGTACCAGATCATGCTTCATAAAGATAGAACAACATTTTTTAAATGATCTCATATAAAAAGTCAAAATATGTTTTACCATTTCCAAATCCCCAGAGATCACCAAACCTAGTTTCTATTGCCAGCTCTATGGGGAATTTGCCAAGTGGTCCTTTAATATAATTTTCTGTAAAATAAAGATAATGATGCTCCATTTCTGTCAGTGTGGAAATATAATTATAAAAAGAATATGTCTTACATTCATAATTTTCTTGTCTCTACAAAACTCAAATAACTTAGTAGAAATCATTGCATACCAGTAAAATCTCTGGGAACAATGTCTCTGATACTTATTAGTTATTGAGATAACTATAGTTATGTCTAAAAACATTCACTTATTTTAACCATTGAGTTTCATGATTATAAACTCTAGATTCATGTCTTCTACCGATGGGCATACCTGGCCAAAAGAAAAAGAATTTAGCAACACTCTTTTTTGTCTTATCAAAGAACTAACTTCACTGTTTTTCTCACCTCAAATGATCCTGGTTATTTTAGCCTCATATGTGAACAGCATAATTTAAACTACCTGCTGGTAAAAAATTACATTTTCATCATCTATCAGTTATTATAAAATTTATATTTTATCTTGAAATTTAGGGATAACACACACACATGAAAATACATTGCTGATTTCTAATTTTGTTATAAAGATATCAAAAGAATATTTACTCAGTGGTCATTTCTATAGATGAGACAAACTACAAAATTAAAGATAGTATTACATGAGGTGTGACATTTTTATGATCATTGTATCCTGGAAAAACATCAAATGTCAATGAAATGCTCCATTGGACATTTTAACATAATTTTATATCCTCAGAAACATTGAATTCACAGAGTTGTTCACATGACATTTTTACAGATTGCTTAGATTGTAAAAACGTCATTTAAAAATGACGTTTTTATACTGTCTCAGTCTTAAAAACATCAAAGGAAGGATAATTCTTCATTTGCAGTTATTAAACATGACCATAATCATAAAAATGTCACTTTAAGATAATTCTTCATTTGACCTTTTTACACATAGCTATTCTTTTCTTTGGTTCCTTAAAAATATGATGCAAGGAAAGAATAGTTAATAGACTTTTAAGAATCTTTCTTAAATCCACAAATCAGGAATTCATCCTTGAAGATGCTATGGTTATATAGGAATATAGATTTGCTGTCACTAACCATTCCAAAAAAACTTTGAAATTCTTGATGTATCATCATTTCATATATGTATCTATCTACATATATATGTATATATGTGTGTATGTGTGTGTACATATATACACAAATATATTCCTTTTAAATTGAATACAAGTTTAGGTCATAATGAGTTAAATTATTAAAAGGAGACAATGTAGCCATCCTTCTTAAGCGACAGTCAAATATTTTTAAGTAAAAAATGAGGCCAAAGTAAGCTAAATATGTTTCGGTGTAAACTTTTTAAAAAATTATTAAAATCAATACATGTTAGTAGACCTTCAGTTTCATGTGGCTAATTCTACAGCACTCATGTATAAAATCAAATGCCATAATCATCTTGCTTTTTTTGATTAATAGAGATTGCAAGTATGGCTCCATTGTCACATAGTTTTCCCTTTTAATTCCTATTTATTTAATTAGTTTAAAAACCTAACAAGTGTTTTGTAGTCTTTCCCAGAATGCCAAAGTGGTCCAGGACACACACAAAAAAGTTTAAGAATTCCTGGTTTACAACAAAGTAAATCAGGATAGTGTCACATGACAGGACCCATGTCTTCAAGAGGAGGAAAGAGAAGTAGTTAACAATTTGTACCTAAATATCTAGTGTCAAACAATGGTTAATTGTATCACCAGCATTGTTCATACATTCATTACATAGCTAATTGAGTACAGAACTTATCAAAGTTAGGGTTTTGGGGAGGATGGGGAAGCAGGGTATATGGTCTTCAACTATTATTCTCAACATTGTTAGGTAATGTAGATATTCCCCAGAAGATCTCCATCAGTTACTAGTCATACTTTTTGCTTGTGCTTCCACTTCCCACATTTAAATCTTTTAATCAGCTGTGAACTTGGTGCCAATAGTAGTTATCAACCACTACCCGGAACTCTGTCTTCTTAATAAATAGTCGACAAGAGATAGTGAATATAATTCTGTGTATAAATTCAGGAAGACATGGGTTCATATCTTGCCTTTGAGAGTTACTATCTGTGCTACACATCGGCGATTTAATTAACCACTTTAAACCTAATTTTCTTCATTTACAAAATACTAATAATAAGAATGCTTACCTCATAGCATTGTAAGGATAAAATACTATAACGTACGTAAAACATTTTGCAAATCATAGAACATCTTAAATGCAAGCTATCCATCATCTTCCTCCTCCTCCTTCTCCTCATCATCAATATTCGAATATTTGCCTGATGGCTATACCTCTAAACAAGTCAGAGATAGAATGTGAGCAATATCTATCCTGTAAAAATTTCTCAAAAACTTTCCTGTTAGTGGTCAGGCCTAGAATATGGTAAACTATTTGATTAATAGTCATAGTACTACTGTTAATGTTCTTTTACTCCCATTCTGTTCAACCTAATGGGAAACTTCCTTTTCATCTAAATGGTTGCTGATATTCAGAACCACAAAAGAATTCCTTAAAACAAGGAATGTTCTGAATGAAAGTATATTGTAAATGAAGTATTATGTAAACTCTAAAATGCTAGGTAAATTATATTATTATGCTCCTGATTATATTACACTAATTATAATAATTACTGGCATTGTTTTACTACCCCTAGCTTGTCAATCTTCTAAAGAGCAAGAATAGTCCATAATATAATTTACAGTCCCCTCTAAAAACCTAAATCTATATTAGCATAAACACCTAACAACATATTATTAAATAATATTCTTGTCACTGGACCTCACCAGTGGAATAAACTAAAAAACTTATGTTCCATTTCATCTGAAATCACTCTCTAAATATATCATGCTTCCAATTAAAACATTTCTTAATTACCTAGTACCATTCTATTTGGTTAAAATATACCTAGTATCAGTAGTCAGTCCACAGGATTTTTTTTTCTCCCAGTTCCATTCTTTAGCTACATACATTGTGCATTGAACTTTAAATGGACTACTGTGAGTCTTCTTGAATTCTCTCACATCCCCACTGCTTCATCCCTCAAGTCAGGCATTATTTCTTCTGGTGTCTCACCTAGACTTCTTCTATACATTTACACTTTTATTGTATAATCATACTGTATTATATATTACAATTATATTATATAATCTTTCTTTGAATTTTCTTTTTCATTTCCTTTATTCTTTCTTAAGAAAATTTATATTTCTTTTGTGATGGCAATTATTTCACTGAAACCTCATTCCCCTAACCCAGACCCAAAGTATAACCCCACATAAGGCACTATGATAATAATCAATCCACCCATCAAAATACATTTATTAAGCACTTAATCTGTGCCAGATATTTTGCTAAATGATGGAAAATACAATTAGAATAAGCATTTAAGGCTACTCTACCTCTTCTTCCTCTCTCTTGCCCAATTACATACACATATACATAATCCTGTTTTAATTACTTCATGGTAGTGGTAGGCTCCCTTAGGTTCCTTTGGATGTATATAATGTATAAGTGTATACACACAAATTTTTTTTAAATCAAAACATTTAGTGTAGTGTCTTCTACAGAAAAGTTTCCAGTCATAAAACATGTATTACACATCATTGAAAAATATATTTGACATGCATATATATTCTTTGAAAAAGTTAAAATGATAAAGTCTAGATTATCACATAGTTCTCAGATGCTCTGTATGAAGATCACCATTTCTACTACAGTTCGTCGGGTTTTCCATGATAACTACCCAACTCAGCAAGTCATTTAAACTTTTTTTTTTGTATAGCAGGGTTTATAAAGAATATTTGCAACCAGTGTCTCTGATAAAGGCCTCCTTTCTAAAATACACAGAGAATTAAGTAAAATTTATAAGAATACAAGTCATTCCCCAATTGATAAATGGTCAAAGGATATGAACAGGCAATTTACAGAGACAGAAATTAAAGATATCTTTAAGCATATGGAAAAATGCTCTAAATCACTATTAATTGGAGAAATGCAAATCAAAACAACTTTGAGGTACCACTCTCACCAGTCAGATTGGCTAAGATGACAAAACAGGAAAATGACAAATGCTGGAGAGGATGTGGAAAAATTGGAACACTAATGCTGTTGGTGGAGTTATGAATTGATACAATCATTCTGGAGAGCAATCTGGAACTATGCCCAAAGGGCTATAAATAATTGCACACTGTTTGACCCCGCAATACCACTTTTGGGCTTATATCCCAAAGAGGTCACACAAGTGAGAAAAGGACCCATATGTACAAGGATATTTATAGCAGTTCTCTTTGTGGTGGCAGAAAATTGGAAATATAAGGGTTGCCCATCAATTGGGGAATGGCTGAACAAGTTGTGGTATATGAATGTAATGGAGTACTATTGCACTATGAGAAATGGGAAGGAGATGGACTTCAAAATTACCTGGAGAGGCTTATACAAATTGATGCTGAGTGAGAAGAGCAGAACCAGGAAAAATTTGTACACAATGACAGACAAATCATATGTGTGATGACCAGCCTTGACGAACTAGACTCTTCTCAGCAACGCACAGCTATAAGACAACTCTACAAGTCTCAGGACGGAAGGAGATATCTACACTCAGAGTAAGATCTAGAAAGACTAGAGTTTAAATGGAGACTGAAGCAATACATGCTATCTTTTTTTTTCATGTTGGATTTTGTTTCTTTTTTCCCATTGTTCACTCATTGGTTACAACCCTTCTATACAACCAGATTGTTTGTACAATGTGAAAGTATTTGCAGATC
>JAQQSU010019810.1:0-10182 GCA_028627135.1 Pseudochirops cupreus | reverse complement strand
AGCCTGGCGCCACAGGCTCCACGTGACCACATTCAGCCTATTAGGGAACAGAGTATACTTTCAAATAGGGAAAGGTTCTCAGAGTCACGTAGCCACTTTAGCAAAGGGCCTAGGGGCAGGGAAGATCTTCAGATTCCCATAACACAGTGGAAACACTGAACTGTAGGTGTAGTAGCACACTGAACATATACACACATGAGCTCTCAGGCATTCCCTATGCACACTCACACCCACATGGCTCACTCACACACCTACGTACGCTCATACATACAGATTACACACATGCAGCTTGGCTATGTCTGCCCATCTCTGCTCAAACCTATTTGACCAGTATTTGACTAACACTAATAATTTGCATCTTGGTAGTGCCTAACAGTTTTTACTTTGTTCATAACAATGCTCAGAAATCATCAGGACTGGTCTCATTATTCCCATTTTGCAGATGGGGATAGCTCAGAGACAGACCTTAAATGACTTGCCCAGCTCACTCAGCAAATCAGGGAGAGAGTCAGGAATTTAACAGAGATCTTCTCCCTCCAGATCCAGGGTTCTTTACACTATATTTTCTCCCAGTTTGTCTAAATGTACCCAATGCCTTGAGTGTTGTGCAGATATTCCCCAAATTCTGCCTCTGACCCTCTCTCCAGCCCCTACCCCACTGCCTGCTCAGAGACAAGATGTGGGGGCCTCTGGGAAGATTCTCTCTCAAAGAGAATGACTCTTGGGCAGCAGAGCTGATAATGCATCACTAGCCCCATGACCTTCGCCAAGGCTCCAGTTATAAATAGAGTGCAGCCCACTGAGGATTCCTCAGGATGACTAGCACTGAAACTTGGTGCCTTGAACAGTACCCATCTCCAGTGGGCCCTCTTCTACCCAAATACACAACACAGTTAGGAGAGTTATCCACCACTGAGAATTTCCATCTGATTCCCAATGTATTTATGTGCCCATGATGGCAAGGTTTGGAAGGTTAGGAATTAGTAAGAAAGTAGGCAGAATAGATCCTAGAGTCACAGATTTAGAGCAGAATGGAATCTTAGAGGTTTTCAGATTCAACACTGTCATTCTACAGATGAGGAAACTCTGAAGAGGTTTGGCTGAGGTCACTCAGCAGGTCATTGGCAAAGCTGGGACTTGGACCCAGATCTCCTCACTCCCAAGATAATGAATACATCTTTGTCTGGCACATCTAGCAGTCGTGTTCATTGTCTTTCATGGTCCTGCATTACTGCACATTCGCTGGGCTGCACTGCAGTTTTTATAGGACAGAGTTGCCTGCTTGCAGCCTTCACTGCCACTTTCTGTGGCTTCTGAGGTTTCCAAGTATTGGATACTCCCTGAGCTGTACTGAAGAGCATTAATGGGGGTGGGGGTGGAGGGATGGGACAACAGCCTCTCCTACTCTGTCCCCCATACCCCTTTTGGCAGTACATCAGATCCTAGAAATGTTTTTCTTAGAAGAAAACCCATTTGCTTTTATTTCTCCAATTCAATTCATCATTGGGGTGTGTCACAACAGATCAGTGTTTAACCTTAAACCATGTCTTCTGCATCCTTTTACATCACACAAGGCTTTGTCTTATTAACTTAACAGGCTCCAGATTTTAAAATCAAACCATTCAGAGATGTCTGTTTCAGCACAAATTATTATGACCTTGCCTTTTCCTGGTAATTCAGTCACACTGCTCACCCCTCCAGCCCAGGCCAGGACCAAAGGATATATGCTATTTCCTGCCTGTCTAATGGTCCTCCATCTTTTCCTTGCATTGAACTAAAATGACAATACTAATAATTATTATTATTTATTACACTTATGTAGTGGCTTAATATTTAAAAGTGCTTTATATATATCAGCTCACCATCACAACAAGTCAGTCTACGTGGTGTTATTTTCCCCATTTCACAGAAGAGGACATTGAGTTGCAGAGAAATTAAGTGACTTGCCCAGAGTCACACAGTTAATAAGTGTCTAAGATAGGATTTGAACTCAGAGCTTTCTATCATTGTCCATTCTAGACGTTTCTAACCTGTCCCTCTGCCCAAAGCTCTTTGAGAAGAGAGCCCAGAAGGCATCAAGAGTATGTAACAGAAGTAGGGACTATTTCTTGGTGAAGGATAAACTCACAAGATTTAGGAGGAGCCTGAAAGGAGGGGAAACAAAGGGATGTGTCCCCTGACAGGGGTAGGAGGTGGTGAGGAGACATTCCCTCAGTCCTCCTTAGGTACAAGACTAGGATGGGGGAAGGGAGGAATATTGAAGAGAGGATTCCTGTCTCTAGTAGGAAGAAGGTCAAGGATTGTAAATCTAGGAGAATTTTAGGGGCTCTGAGGAGGGTGGAGATACTCTTTGGGCTGGGGGCTTTGGGGCCTTTTCCATGGGAGATAATTTCAGCTCTATCAAGGTAGAAAGATCAGGAAAAAAAACCATGAGAGTGGCTGCTCAGAATTTGCTCTGGGTTGAATGAAAAGAGAGGAGAACTTTGGGTCTCTTTCCAACCCAGCCTAGGCCACTATTATGTTAATGGCAGTTGAAAATCTTCTGCCCTCCCCCCTTCCCCCAATAATAGGCCTCAGGTGGAGCCCAACAAGAGTAGCTTGATTAGGGGAGGCTTGTTTTTCAGGAAGGCCCACACCTTTTGTCACTTTGTAATTAAGCAGTGGGTCACAAGGGTTGCAATGCCCTCTGACCTTGAAGAAGTGTGTATTTATACTCTGGGGTTGGCATTTTACTTTGGGGCTTACTCATGGGAAGAGTGTTCAAGTGATGTAGCCTGATGAAACTCTGGGTAGCCATTAAGGAGTGCTCCCCTCCCCCCAGCTTTGAAAATCCAGATGTTGGTGCTCTTTCTCTGGTAACTATGTATGTATGTAATGGTCAGACAGTTGGATCTGTCTGTTGATCTGTGATGTATGTCTTATTTGGTCAGATGGCCAGAAGCCCTGTCTGTTGGTCTTTATGCTGTTTTTTCTGTTTGTATTTTCTCTGAAGTTCAGGGTGCTGACTTTTCCCCCTGAACTAAGTAAATTGTATGTGTGTGTATATATACATATATATGTATGTATATATATATGTGTGTGTGTGCATGTATGTATGTATGTTTGATTAAGATTGTTGACTCCTTTTGAATTGCTTTCCTTTAGAAAAGCAGATCAAAGAACCTGTGCTAGCAGCCCTCCTGTGTGTTGGTGTTTTTGGTCTTATACCCCCACAGCAGCTGCAGGTAGCATTATTGTTATAGCCACAAGGATGGGAAAAAGAAGGCAAGGGATTCTAAGTAGAAGCTTTGTCCAAGAATCACGATCATGGGATCATAGATGGGTACTTCAAGTACTGGATCCCTTATTAGATGCCTGCAGTCGCTGCTCACAAGGAGTTCACAGTCAGATAGCAGTGGAGGACGGTTAGGTACAAAAGTAGGTGACACCTGGAAGAATGAGATGGGGCAAAGAAGAGGGCCAGACAAAATGCTGTGAGGAGTTTGGGGAGGTAACAGTGACTTTCACCCAGGAGGACGTCAGGGTTGCTTCCTGGCAGAGGTGACCCTTGAGCTGAACCTTGACAGAAGGCTCATAGGATCATAGATGCAGAGCTGGAAGCTTGAAGACCCTCAAGTCTATTCTTCTCATTTTACAGGTGAGGAAACTGAAGCCCAGAGAGCTTCAATGGCAGAGTGTGTAGAGCACTAGACTTGAAGTCAGGAACACCTTAATTCAGCTCCAGCCCCAGAGACACACTAGTTCTGTGACCCTGGGCAAATCACTTACCTTCTATCTGCCTCAGTTTTCTCCTGTGTAAAATGAGATTAATCAGAACACCTACTTCCCAGGGTTGTTGTGAGGAGCAAATGAGACAGACACTGTGTAAATAATAGCTTTTTTATCATCATCATCATCACTGTCTAGGGTCACAGGGTTCAACGGCCAGAAATAGGTGGGAAATCTCTTCTAGACATGGGAGATTGAGGGTTCAAAAGAACAGAGAGAGAAGAGGGAAGAATGAGAATGGAGACAGACATTAAGTCTGATTCAACTACAGAGTACGCGAAGGGAGTCGTATGAAGCAACTTTGTACAGCTAATTTGCAGTCAGATTATGGAAAGGCTTTGAATGCCAAGATCAGGAGTTTATGCTTTATTTGGAGAGTGTGTACAGAGGACAGAAACCAGTTTGAGGAATTGAATCCATGCCATTCAAGGATTGACTGAGGGGAATGGTGATGTTTAGCCTGGAGAAGACTTTAAGGCTAACAAGATAGCTGTCTTCGGATATTTGTAGGGCTGTCATGTGGAACAGGGATTAGATTGGATTACTTGGCCCTCGAAGGTTGAACTGGGAGAGGAGATCAGGGGAGAAAAATTTTGGTTCAATATAAAGAAAAACTGCCTAACAATTGAACTGTCCATCTTTGAAGTAACGAGCTTCCCATCACTGGAGGTATTCACGCAGAAGTCACAGACTGTCTGCCTACTTGTCAGAGATGATGTCTGGGGATTCCTGCCTCTGGCAGGAGGTTCAGCTTGCTGACCTTGAACACTCCCTTCAGTTTTCTAGTCCTGTGTGTCATTTGGCCCACAGTTCCCTGTTGTGATTTTCAGGGGGGCAGGAGATAACACTGAGGCAGAGTTTTAAGTCATTCATTCAGAAGTGGGCATGTCTAGTGTATGTGCCATAGGAGAAAGTGTTTTCCATGGGCCCTGAAACTGTCATCCTCTTTCCAAAAAAGGAAAGCCAATTATCCATCAGGAAGTCTGAGTCTGCCCCCAGGGCTGAACAAATAGGTGAGGCCTGGCTCTCTGAGCTCCTGAAGGTGGGGAGAGCTCATCGCCTGCCCCTGGGGTGCCCCATGATGCCCTGTGCTCCCTCCTTTCCTGAAATGTGTTTAGGGCTCTGCCATAACCCAGGGCAATTCCTCCTTTGGGCACCACTGAATAGCATATGTAATCATTAAATGGTTTGTGTTTGCTGTGGCCCAGCCCAATGCCCAGCACATAGTGAGTACTGAATACAGACTTGTTGACTGATTTTTTTTTTAAAGGAAGAAAGTATTTTGCTGGCATTTGAGTCAGTGGTGCCATCACTAATCCAGGCTCTTCCTATGATTCTTGACTCTGTTTCCCATTTCAGACAGCTTTGCCGGATTTTCACCTGGGGTATAGTGGCAGTGTGGGGAGTGAGGATTGTAGATTCAGACCCAGAAAGGACCTTAGAGACAATCAGACCCAAACCTCTCATTTTATAGGTGAGGAAACTGAGGCACAGAGAGGTTAGAAGACTCACCCAGTAAGTATCTGAGTCAAAATTTGAACCCAGATCTTTCTGAATCCAAGTTATGTGCTACACACCAATGGTGTCAACCTCAAATAGAAAGGGATTCCTCGGGGCTGCATATTGCCTTAGAAAACCACAAATTAACATTACCCATGTTGTACTATATTTTCATTTACTTCAGTAAACATTTCCCAATTATATTTTAATCTGACTTTGTGCACTCAGGAATTTAGTGAGTTTGACAGCTCTGCTATATACAGGACCATGTCCAATTCCCTCATTTTACAGAGGAGGGAGCTGAGGCCCAGAGATTTTTTGTTAAGTGATTTGCCCAAGATCTCTCAGCTAGCACATGAGATCATAGATCTAGACTTGGAAGAGAACTAATCCAACCCCCTCGTTTTACATTCCAGGAAGGTCTTGCCCAAAGTCAAATAGGCAGCAAACAATTGGAGACAGGATTTGAACCCAGGTTCTGTGACTCCAAAGCTAGCCCTGCTTACTGAATGTGACTAAAGTTCGTCTTGTCTCCCTTCCCAACCCACACCCCCAGTTTACTACTGTCCTCATAGCTGTTGAGTTACCCAGCATGCTTTGCTGACAGTGGCCCGGACTTCAGGACTGAGAGCAGTGTGATTTTATTAAACTCTAGGCATCCTTCACGAGCAGGCACTGCACACTCAGCCGAGCTCCTTATGTAGAATGAAGCCTTTCCAAAGAGCATTTTTTATCTATCTGGTGACTTGCCTCAGGTTATCACAGTGTCTGCTTTAACACGTTTGTTCACTTATCCATCAAATCACAGGATCACAGAATTATAGTTGGAAGGATTCTTAGAAGGATTCATATAATCCAAGTCCCTAATTTTATAGAGGAAGAAACGGAGGCCCAGGGAGGGCGTGTGATTTGCCCAAGGTCATAAGTAAGTGGCAGAGCTGAAATTTTAATTTGGATCCTCTGAATCCAAGAGTACCCTGGCCCCTGGGCAGATGAGAAGACATGAGCCCTCCAGCTGAACAATGTCTACTTTAGCTTTCTGTGCATCTAAGAGGGATTGAATACCTTAGTAATTATTATGAACCTTATAGACAGAATAATCTCTTTCGGTTGGTTATTAGACTCTCAAGGTCTGTATAGAGATGGGAGTGGAAGCCAATCATTTTTTTTAATGCTGATTAATTTTCTACCAACCTAAAACCTTTCTCTTTCTTTCTAAAAATTGATATTGATATGTTTTGTTTTCGTATTGCTTTCAGTTCTCAATATATCATTCTCCACTCCTTTACCATAACAGCCATCATTTATAACAAAGAATTAAAAATAAAGAAAAAAATAGTTCAGCAAAACTAACTCTCCACCAAGACAGACAGGGTAGGAAGTGTCCCACACCCAGTCTCCCCATTTTGTTTATCCTTTGCACAATTGATGGGAATCTGCTTTGTTCTCAATCCTTTGTGGGACAGCCCACTTTCAGGGCCCGCTCCCTCCCTCTAAAACAGGGATTCTTATCCTGGGTTCTTTGAATTTGTCTGTTATTAGCTATATTTCAATATAATTCTTCTCCCTCTCCCCCGCCCCATTCTAATGGGCAAAGGCCATACATTAGGCAATGTCGGGAGGGGAATGTGCCTGAGGCAACATGTTTTGAAAATCACAAGACTTGACCTGGCCACCAGGCAAGACCAGGAGAAAGCCCACCTGTCAGAATAAATGTCATCTAGAGAATAAACCTAGAGAAATCCAGAGTGGTTAAATACTTGGTAGTTTGGGCAGAGGGCCCTGGCTATAAGGAGATCAAGTAGAAGTATTTAAACTGAATCTTGGATGAAGAGAGAGATTCTATGACGTAGAGGTACCTCTTTCAGGCATGAGGGACAAACGGTATAAAGGCATGGAGGTGGGAGATGAAGTATAGTACCTGAGGAACAGAGAGAAGGCCAATCTGGCTGTATCATAGAGTGTAGGAGGAGGAGTAATGTCCCATGATCCTGAAAAGATGGATTGTGCCCAAGTTTTATAAGACTTTCAAAGCTAAATGGAGGCCTTTGTATTTTTTTCCAAGAGGCCATAGGGGTTCTTTGGTACTTTTGAGGACTTTTCACTTCATGTGAAAAAGAGTTGGGTGTCTTGGGTGATCATAAATTTACTATGAGTCAACTTTGTAGCCCATAGGCTATCCCATTATCTTTTAGCCTTGCTTATGACTGGACTGATTTCATGGTAATATGTATCCTTGAAGATGTATTTAATTTCATTTCTCATGCGCAAACCATTATCTGATGTGTGTTACAGCCTATTTACATATTCTGTGCCCTTTTAGTCACCTGAGATCTTGATTCTTCTGAGACCATGGCATTCTATGGCCCACTATCGTACGTTATCACTAGGAGGATATTGATGTTTAAAAGTAGAACTGCATGTGCTGAATGACTCCCCAGGTATGATCCAACCAGGTCTCCTCCTTCTGTTCAGTTTTGGATCCAGTTCCCAATCCATCCTCACTGCCTAAGAGAGAAGTTCTGATAGACTCATTCAGTGGGCTTCCCATCCAAATACGTGTTATCAGCTTGGTTTTCCTGCTGTGGATGGCAAGGCCATCTCTTTTGAAAAATCATGGATTTCACTGAGATGACCTTGTGGTGTTCCAGAACTCATCAGCATCAACATCATGTGACATTGTCTCCCAATTATCTCCCATAGAATGTAAACTTCTTGAGGGCAGGAACTGTTTCACGCTTGTCTTTGTAGCCTCTCTAGGAACCTAGCCTAGTGCCTAGAAAATGGTAGGTGCTCTAAAAAAAGGTTTTTGACTGATCTTTCAAGAAGAACATTAGAGAACCTCACTGGGAGTCTCCTATTTGGACTTTACCTAGAAAGTCCAGACCCTAGCAAACACACTTGGTGAGCCTGTTTCTTCCTATTTTATGCCATTAAGTCACTGAACAAAGTTATCTCTGTGACTTCAATTTTCCATGAATTGACTTTAACATCTATGCTAGAGACACATTTGAGGCACTTTTTTCAGTGATGAAATTTAGTGAGATTAAATGTAGAGCACGGCACTTGGGTTAAACAAACTGCACAAAACTCTACAGGAAGAAACAAAACTAGAGAACACTTCATGAAAAAGATTTGGGGGTCTTAGGTGACCCTAAATTCACTAGGAGTCAGTAGTGTGATAAGGTAGCTAGCAAAGCTCATGAGATCTGTTTGGTTTTGTTTGGGTTTTGTTTTTTTTTTTTGGAGGGGGAAGGCAGGGCAGTTGAGGTTAAGTGACTTGCCCAAGGTCATGCAGCTAGTAAGTGTTAAGTGTCTGAGGCCGGATTTGAACCCAGGCCCTCCTGACTCCAGGGCTGGTGCTCTATTCACTGTGCCACCTCATTACCTCTACCTTGGTCTGTTTTAACAGAAGTTTTGTTTCCTTTAAAACAAGGGAGGCGATATCTCTGCTGTCTTTTGCTCTAGTTAGATATCATCTGGAATATTGTGCCTGATTTTATGTGCTATCCTGTTACACTTTGAGCTGAAGCCCATTCATGAAAGAGTGGCAAGGAGGGGAAGGAGACTAGTAACCTTCTCTGTGAGAATTGGTTGAAGGAACTGGTACCTGGCACAGTGTCTTTTACTCCATTTCCTCCTCCTCTTTGATCTCGTCAGTGTAGGTACTCCTTCCAACATACAGATTGCAACTCATCCACACCCGACCATCCTATGTACTTCTTATCCGTGTCATCCCACAAATCTGCCATCAAGGCTTCACCCAACATGCTGGAAGATACATACGTATTATGCAATCTCTTATCAATTGAATCAGAGCCACATTTTGACCCAGAAACAAGTCAAATGCAAAAGTCATTCCACCCCTCTACTTGGAGTTTCAAGGACAGCAAAGGAGAATGTGGGCTGCCCATTGGTGATCCTTCATTCCTTGCAATGTAACTGCCCTGTCTTTTTCCCTAGTCATACATTTCTCTGATGACATTCTTTTTTTTTTCATTTTTTAAAAAAATTATATCTACATATATATTTTTAACATTTGATTATAGAACTTTAAATTCTAGATTCTTTCCCTTCCTCCCTCATCACCCACCCCCACTGGAAGGACAAGCAGTTAAATATAGGCTATACGTGTGTAATTACACAGAACCTCTCCACAGTGGGCATATTGCGAGAGACTGATTATATGTCCCTCCTTCCTATCCCACCTCCCCCTTGTTCTATTCTCTACCCTGTCCCTGTCCCTTTACAGAAGTGCGTACTTCCATCAACCCTCCCCCTCCCTCTGCCCTCCCCTCCATCATCCCACCTCTCATCCCCATCCCTCCTACTCTCCTGTGTGGCAAGATACCCAGTTTAGAGTTTATGTCATTCCTTCCCTAAGCCAAGTTCAATGAAAGTAAGGTTGACCCTTTCTCTTTTGCCTTCCTGTTCTTCCCCTAAATTGTAACAGTTATCTTTTGCCTCTTGTATATGAGATGATTAACCCCAATCTGCCTCTCCCAGTCTCCTCTCATTCTAATCCTCTCCCACTTCAGAATTTCACTTTTTAGAGTATTGGCCCTTCCTATTCAATTGATCTTGTGCCCTCTATGTACTCATATATACACATACTCAGATATGTGTTTGTATGCATATATAAACCCTCCTATATAGACATATGTGTATGTATATGTATATATACATTTGTATTCCCTTCACCTATCCTCATTCTGAGAAAAGTTTCATAAGTTACAATTATTGCTTTTCCATGTTGGCATGTAAATAGTTCAACTTTGATAAGTTCCTTATGATTTCTTTTCCATGTTTACCTTCTCATGCTTCTTGTATTTTAGTGTCAAACTTTCTTTTCAGTTCTGGTTTTTTCAGCAAGAATGTTTGAAAGTCCTCCACCTCACTGAATGACCATATTTT
>JAQQSU010001981.1:0-14815 GCA_028627135.1 Pseudochirops cupreus | reverse complement strand
AGTAGCTCCCAGGGCCTGCTCCTGGTTTTCTGAGGCTGGGTCTTTGCTGGGAATAGTTCTGTGCTGGTAAGGCCTGTACTGGACTGTGCTTCACTCTTACCCAGGTGCAACAGGTCTTTCCTCCTGGTCTTCTAAGTTGTCTTTATTTGGAAAATTATTTCACCCCATCTTTTTGTGGATTATGCTGCTCTAGAAATTTCTATGGCATTATTTAAAGGTATTCTGAGGGATTTGGGGGCAAGCTCAGGTGAGTCACTGTCTTTGCCATTTTGTCTCACCCTCCCCCATTTTATATTTTTTTTAAATAGCTCTTAGTTTTATTTATTAATGTAATGTGGGGTTTTTGCTTGAATTTTGTTATCTTCTTTAACTTTCAGATGGAATTTGGTAGGATCTTTTATTTTCTTATATTAACATATAGTTTGTATAATACTAAAATGAATTATTCTTTTAGTACTTGATAACATCTGATGGTAAATCAATCTTTTCATTTTTTTCCCCTTTGGGATTTTTATTTTTGGCTTCTTCAGTTTTATTTATCAATTCAATGTTATTTCATTTTAAATTTTATATTTTATCTTGTGCCTTGATTTTCAGAATTTCTCCCTTTTCACTCCCTGTTGAGTTTAATATATTTCTACACCAAATCCTTTGTATATTTGTGTTTCTGTTTTCTATCCTCCATTGAAAAATTAAGATGAAAGGGAAGTGATGACCACTATGCTCATACTTCCCAACTTATCTGTATTCTTCTACTTGTATACCTCAATCACGTGAGATACATTCCCTTTCTCTTCTCCCTCTTTATTCATTTCCCTCTCCCTTTTTTTTTTCCTTTCTGGAACCAAAAAAATAAATAAACACATAAAATCACTCTGAGGTGTTCAATTTTATTTACCTCCCTCCATTGTCCCTTATATCTTTAGAGTTCTAAGGAGAAAGTTCAGTCATCTCCTTCATTAGTAAATAAGTCAACAAGCATTTTTTAAGCACTTAGTATGTGCCAACAAATGTGCTAAGTACTGGTAATACAAATGAAAGTAGAATGGCAATTCCTGCCTTCAAGGAGATTAAATTCTAACAAGGAAAGAAAATATTCAAAATGAAGTACCTTGCCAAAGGCAGGATGGTAGGGAAAGTTCTGAGAATTAGAAGTGTAGCCCAGAGAGAAACGAAGACTTGGCTAACCTGGAATTTTTTCCTAGAGTGTCTGGGCAGAACCAGCCTATTAGAGGAAAAGTCTTCAAGAGCAAAGGGTACTTCCAATGTGATAAGTCCAAGTATAATGAATTTCAAGAATGAAGGGGTTTCTATAGCATGGTAAAGAAAATCTGGAAAGTCAACTATACAGCCT
Source organism: Pseudochirops cupreus (assembly GCA_028627135.1). Taxonomy (NCBI): domain Eukaryota; kingdom Metazoa; phylum Chordata; class Mammalia; order Diprotodontia; family Pseudocheiridae; genus Pseudochirops; species Pseudochirops cupreus. Next base: position 13,461 of record JAQQSU010001981.1, on the reverse strand, counting down.
AACTTTTTAGAATATAACACTTCATCCTTGTATATTCCTTCCTATTCACTCACTTTTATTCACCTTTTGTATATTTCTTTGAACTCCTTTGTTTTTATTTTAAAGTTCCTATTCACAAGGGGCAGCTAGGTGATGGCAGTGAACAGAGCACAGCCCTGGAGTCAGGAGGACCCTGGAGTCAGGAGTTCAAATCCAGCCTCAGACACTTAACACTTATTAGCTGTGTGACCTTGGGCAAGTCACTTAACCCCAATTGCCCTGCCATCTCCCCTCCAAAAAAAAGCTAAAAATAAAAAATAAAAGAAAATAAAGTTTCTATTCACCTCTGGCCTTTTCACTGGGAATGCTTGAAAATCCTCTATTTCATTAAAGATTTTTTCCCCCATAAAATTAAACTCAGTTTATCTTGGTAAGTTTTTCTTGAGTATTTAACCTAAAACATATCTTTTGGAGTATTATATTCCATGTTATCCCCTTGTATCCTTAAAGTGTTTTGAGATCATTCTCGAGTCTTGGTTTTCTAAGATAACTATTGACATTACTTTCTGCTCACCTGAGTGCAAAATGGCATAAGGATCTTCAAACCTTCCCTGTAGTGTGGGTGGCAGAAAAGTACCTCTTTTTGTATCCAGCAACACTTCACTAGTAAATGCTTGATACCTGTCTAGTGGCTATTGGCCATTATTGACTATTTATGACCAACTCAGGCAAAGAATATTCATTTTGCTGAATCATCTTTTGTTAAATTTTGAATGACCTTAAAGTGTCCTCTTATGTTCCACTATTGAATATTAAATACTAAAGGAATGACCTGTACTAAACCAAATCTTTTATAATGGCAGCTGCTAAAGTTTGTGTTGTCCTGATTCTTTGGTATTTAAACTCTTTCATTATGTGCACTTGTAGCATTTTTAACTTTGATCTGGAGTTTTTATTTTGGAATTTCTTTCATTTGAGGACTAATAGCTTCTATCTATTTTCAATTCATACTCTTGATTGAATAGGTCTATAGCTTTCTTTCAAAATTTCTTAAAATGATATCCAGACTTTTTTTAAAGTGGTATTCAGGTTGATGCTTGTCAAATCATCTCTCCTTGATCTATTTTCCACATTTTTAATATAAAATCATATATTTTCTACTATCTTTTCAGACTTTTGATTTTAATTTAATATTACTTGTCTTGTGATATCATTGTATTCTTTTTTGTCTATTCTATTTTTTAAGAGATATATTTCCTGGGCATGGCTTTGAACCTGTTGTGCAAAGTTGCTCATTCTTAGTTTTAATTATTTACTCCAAAACTTTGATTCTTTTTCCTTCTTTTCCTCCAACACTTTCATTTCATTTAAAACTGAGAAAACTCCCCCACAACCCCTTGCTCCCTGTTTTCCTAAGAACTGCAATTGACATTATAGCCATACTGTGATCCTTTTCTAGGTGTCCTCCTTTATTTAATTGTCATATTGGTACTTTGTGTTATGAAAAAGCTTAGCTTTCTCCCATATGGCATTCTGGGACTTAATACGCTTTTTTCTCCCTTTATTATCTGACTTCTGGCAATATGTTCTGTGGGAATTGAGGGCTGTGTTCTTCAATATCACAGAGAAGGATCAGGCCTATGAACTGTCTCAGTGCACATTAAGTGGTCTGATCTAGGAAACTGTCAGATTCCTGTTCTCCTAGACTCTCCAGGCTCTAGATCAGTGGTTCTCAACCTCCTAATGCTGCGACCCTTTATTACTTATATGTGGGCAAATCTGCATATGGGTGGACCCGCCTGGAGATGGATAAAGGAGTGGTGTCTCAGTTCCTAAGACCATCGGAAATATGTTTTCCAATGGTCTTAGGCAACCTCTGTGACCCCTGTGAAAGGATCATTCGACTCCCAAAGGCGTCATGACCCACAGGTTGAGAACCACTGCTCTAGATCCTAGTTTGGGTCTAGGCAATACATCTTCACACTTGACTCTAAATATAACTCCAGTAAATAATTACTGGCTCCAGCTTCTTTCTCTGAGCTGAAAGACTCTACTGTTTTAGAGTAACATAGATATATTTGTACCCTTTTTATTGAAGCCCCTGTCATGGGGGAGGGCAGCTAAGTCATGTCTGCTGGGCCAAGTTCTAGATCTTGCTCTGGGATGAGAACAAAAGAACTACTGGTCCACTCTTGTTCCACAATTCCTACCCCTGTCACTTATCAGTGGAATAAATTGTGATCTTTGACTGGGGAAAAAAATGAGCCTTTTTGATTTCTCCTTAGTTTTCCTGATCAGGTGCTACTCTTGTTGAAGTTGTTGTGGGGTAAAGTGGGTTTTACTGCTTCTTCCTATTTCACCATCTTTGCTGGAAGATGAGGCCCTTTTAGCAAAAATGACAGCATCACACCCTTTCATTGATAAGAAGATACCTTAAGCCTAGAATCTACAGAGTTATTCAAGTCGGTTCTCTGGGCTCCAACCTAAGAAGGTGGTAGATGGTAATGCAGTTGTCTCTAAGGAGTTTTCCCTCTCTCAAGCTGTAGATGGCACCAAAGAGCAAGTCAGACAAGTTTAGCCACATCATTGACCACAGAGAATTCTGCTTTCCTCCAATCAGATCCCAGGAGCAATACCTCTCAACTCCGTCACCCCAAATATACACTTTGCCTCACCCCGATTCTGCGTCAGCAAACTGTTCTTACTCTGTCAGAATTCTTCCTTCCCTTCCTTTCTTCCTTCCTTCCTTGCTGTTCATGACTTTATTCTGTTTGTGACTTCTCAGTTGGCTTCTATTCTTCAGTCAGCTTCTACTTACTCTACTGTTAGAAAAGCAGTACCTCCTGGTGTTAAGTGACTTACCATTGCCTCATGAAAAGAAACTGAGAATCTACATATCTTTGAGATATTACATGATTGTTATAAAATAGTCCCCAAATCTCTCTCCAAAAAAATGTTTTCGATGCAGAATTTCTCAGTAGTCATTTCTGAAGTTGTGAAAAAAATAATAAATTAGCTTCTGGGAAACATTTCCCTGCAGCCATTTCTAATATTAATCAGTTCATTTCCTTTGTATTGCTTTTAATTAAATCCTCATTGATCTTTTATTTGAATGCCTGTTTTCTCTCAGGTCCTTATAACTGACTCAAGGTGCTTTTCTCTACTATCTATGGTAAAGTCTTTTGTTGTGCCATTTACAGTAAATAAAATGCCAACAAAAATAATATCTTATATGGTATCTGTATACAGTATATGATATCTATATACAGTATAAAATAGTATAAATAGTACCTATACATAGTAATACAGTATCTATATACAGATAGTACCTTATAAAAACATTAAAAATAGATTTTAAAATTTTGTAACTTTTTTCTGAGAAATTCATGTTATATTATAGAATTATCAACTAACTTTCCACTAAATATATAGTTAAAAATTAAGTGACCACTGTTGCAAAGATCAATTTAGTGTGGTCTAAGTAAATGGAGTGTTATAAATATGTTTGACTTCTATTCATCTTTTAAATCAAAAGAAATATGGTATAATGACATTCACATGTTCACTACCATATTATATTTAGTCCTGAGGAGAACTCTAATTTTTTTTCCCTTTGATTTAAACAAATTACGATGGACTTGCCAATTTTTCTTTTGATCCAGAGAATCCAGTTCCCAAGCTGGATTCTGTCAAGCAGATGCAATAAAAAAATAGCTTAGACAATTATTTCAGTAGCTTCCAGATGTGAGAAACAAATCCATTCAAAACACAGGCTGTAGTTCAACTGAGGAGAACATAAAAGTCATGCTGAGAATACAGGTCATACGCAAGAGCACCTCATTTCTTGATCCAGGAAATCTACGACTCAGATGGGGGACCACAGACCTATCACATTTCCTTCCTACAATGGCTCATGCTACCTTGTTGATCTTAACTCTATTCTCCTGAATGGATATGAATCCTGAGAACTGACTGAAAAACATCAAAGTTGTCAATTTCCCCCCCAAAAACAGCAAGTTGAAGAAAATGTAATACTTTGAAAATGAATAATTTTATTATGGTTTGGTCTTAACACAGATACAAATTGTTCTAAATGAGAGTTATGCTGTGGTTTTCAGTACAATGAAAGTACAGGACTTTATGTTCCATTTATGAACATCTGTGCCTTTGCTATTGGTGCAGGTGCAAATGCTCTCCAAGACAGGGCCAGGAATCTCAAAATAAGGCTTCATTCTCTACCAGAAGCATTTGGCTTTTTTGTTTGCTTGTTTGTTTGTTTTTGGTCTGGACCTACAAGTAATTTCATTGATATAGAAATTATTTCCACCATAGATTTGGGACTTTTTCATAGCTTATAGCCTTAAAAATTTGCTTAAGATAAAGAAAGGTTAAGTGACTTGACTTCTAGAACACAATTAGTATGCAGCACAAGACAGGTCTTGAGCTGTCTTCTCTATTCCAAAGCTGACCCTCTTTTTAGTACACTGATTCCCTGCCTTTACTTTTTGCACAGCAGTACAAAAATAGAAGTGTATGTCATTTGGTTAAAAGATGTAACTCAGGAGATATCACAGAACTTCAAATCACATCCCCACCCTGCCCTTAAAAATGTTTTTAAAGCCAGCATATTGGAGCAAGGTACTGAAATATTATCTCAAGTTTCATTATGGAAGAAAAAGGACCATGTTCTTTAAGGCTTCAATTTTAGTAGCAGGCTTTGAAGTTTTATTTGGTTTGAGAAAACCAATGAAAAACATTGTCTGTGTGACAAAGCACATGTTTTAGTAGTATCAAACTCAGAAAAACAATCCTAAAATTGCTGAGCTGGATAGATATAACTACAAAATTTGTATAAATACTAAACATGGTTGATATTAGCACAAATCAGCCAACTGTTGCTTTTGACTCATAACTTCATATGTTGATATTGTCAGGCTTGTTATTATTTTACTTGAAAAAAGATTATGTTGAAACCCTAGCAAGATTACTCATTGAAAGCATGTTTACTGACCTATAATGAGAAGGAGAAAGCTACCTGAAAAATGCTAGTGAAAGATTACGGATCATCCCTGTCCCACTTATGCATGTTTCATTTGTTTTGATAGCGTCTTTAATTTTTTTTTTATGGTAGGATATCTTGTAGAGGAATTACTTCTCAGTTGTAATGTTAAATAACAAAATAAGATGTACTTTAATGGGATCTAATTTAATTTAAAGTCAGTTTCCAAGATGCTGTGCTTGAAAAGTTTTAGCTATAGTAGGCTGATGTTTAGCAGTCTGCTCACAGATTTTTGTAAGTACACACGCCACACTGTCAAGTTTAATCTTCATTATTGACATTTTCCCCCTCACTTTCTTAAGTTTAGATAACAAAACGACAAAATAACGTCAAATCCTGATTTGTTGGATTTAATAATGTCTGACATGTAAACAGCTGAAACGAAAATTTAACAATCAGCTCTTGAGTTGGTTTGAACTGACTTTAGCATACCCTTACTTAAATCTCATTTTTTTCAACAACTTAATTAATAAATTATTAGGTGTACTTGCAAGATTATGGATTTAGAGCTCTGTGTTTAAGAACTGACTCTTTTTTTTTGGAGGGGGGGAAGGCAGGGTAATTGGGATTAAGTGACTTGCTGAAGGTCACATGCCTAGTATGCATTAAGTGTCTGTGTCTGAGGTCGGATTTGAACTCAGGTCCTCCTGACTCCAGGGCCAGTGCACCACCTAGTGGCTCCAAGAACTGACTCTTTTACGTGTCACTTTTAGCTTTATGTAAGTCACTTAAATCTGTCTGGTCCTCAACTTCCCCAGGGCAGTGGAATGGTACTTTATTGTTCAGTTTTTCAGGCATGTCTGACTCTCTGTGATCCCATTATGGATTTTTTTTTGGAAAAGATAATGGAATGGCTAGCCATTTCCTTCTCCAGCTCATTTTATAAAAGAGGAATTGAGGCATCAGGGTTAAGTGACTTGCCCAGGGTCATACAGCTAGTAAGGGTCTGAAGCTAGATTTGAACTCATGAACATGAATCTTCCAGATTCTAAGCCCCTCTATCCACTGTGCCACCTATGTGTCCCCAATAATACAACTACAACATGGTGGTGTGATGCTCTGCAAAGCAATCAGGTAAAGAGTGCTTATCATAAGTTCTTTTATTCTGCCCTGCTCTTGTGATAATAGGGCTATTCCTCCTTAACCTCAACTATTTCTGAGCTACTTCCTTAGCTCTTGAACTCTAGGAGTGGTTTTGTTCTGAAACCAAGCCTGGTGAAAAAAGGGAAGTGAAATAGTGAAAGATGCACATTAAATACCACTCTAGCTAAACCCAGCCTGCTCTATCTCTGCTGTCTAATTCATTGCCTACCTAGGGGAATTCCAGCATAAGTCTTCTCTTTTCTTACTGGGAAATGAATAAGTAATGAATAAAAAAATGAACCAATCATTCTCCTTTTTAGCTCAGAAACTCCAAGGTTATAAGTCACTGGGAAAAAATGCCTCAGTTTTAAGTACCTCACTCAAATGAAGTACTCCCCAAACTATTCTTTTTCTATATGCAAGCAATGAGATACATACATAATTAAAAAAAAATTGTTAAGTCTATTGTACCTTGAGACAAAATACATAGGAGGTAAACAAACTTTATGAAAAAAAACTTTTAGTGATATAACAGTCATTTAATTGATAAACATTACTAAGCATTTTTTTTTTGTGCCAAGAATTTGCTAAACTGTGGGGAGAAGGAAAGAGACAAAATGAATTTATAATCTACAGGGAGAGACAATATGCAAATGACTATTTACACAGCAGGCTATATACAAGATAAATAGGAAATAAATAGGGAAGTCACTAGATTTAAAAGTGGTTGAATAAGACTTCCAGTAGAAAGTAGGATCTTAGTTGAGACTTAAAAGAAGACAAAGAGGTCAGTAGCCAGAGTGGAGGAAGAAAACCATTCTAGGCATGAGAATGAGAAAGCCAGAGAAAATGCCTAGTGATTGCATGTCTTGTTTGTGGAACAGCCAGGAGACCAGTGCAGTCTATCAAAGAGTACCTGTCAAAGAATAAGCTAAAAGAAGATTGTAAATGATGGAAAGGGCTAGATTATAAAGGGCTTTGAGTGCCAAACAGATTTTTTTTTATTTGATTCTGGCAATCACTGGAGTTTATTAAATTGGAGGAGGCAGGGAGGAAAAAGATCTGCCCTTGAGAAAAATCACTTTAGTGACTGAATAAAGGATGGATTAGAGTGAGCAGAGATTTAGGATAGGCAAACCAACCAGAAAGCAATTACAATAATCCAAGTGTGAGGTAATGAAGGTCTGCACTAGAGTGCTAGCATTGTCACAGGGGAGAAAGGAGCATATATGAGTGATATTGCAAAAGTGAAATTAACAAACCTTGTCAATAGATATGGGGGACAGGGGTTAGGATGACTATTAGGTTGCAAGTTTGAGCTACTGGAAAGATGGTGCTGCCCTCTACAGTAATAGAGAAAGTAAGGGGGAGGGCAGTATGAAGATAGATCATATTGAATTTAAGATTGACATCAAGTTGACATCAAGTTCAAGATGTTTGAAAGTCAGAAAATATTATGCTTCAGCTAAAGTAAAAAAGCAGAGTTAGCAATCCTAATCTCAGACAATGCAAAAGCAAAAATTGGCTCTAATTAAAAGAAATAAGGAAGGAAATTAGATCCTGCTAAAAGGCACCATTGACAAGGAAATAATATCATTATTAAATATATATGCATCAAGTAATATAGCATTCAAATTCTTAGAGGAGAAGTTAAGGGAGTTAGAGGAAGTAATAGATAGCAAAACTATACTAGTGGGGGACCTCAGCCTTCCCCTCTCTGAACTTAAAAAATCTGACCTCAAAATACACAAGAAAGAGGTTAAGAAGGTGAATGGAATTTTAAACAAGGTAGATATGATAGACTTTTGGAGAAAATTGAATGGGGATAAAAAGGGATATACCTTCTTTGCAGTGGTACATGGCATATACACAAAAATTGACCAAGGGCATAAAAAAACTCACTATACAGTGCAAAAAAGGCAGAAATATTAAATGTATCTTTTTTAGATCATGATGCAGTAAAAATTATATGTAATAAAGGGCCATGGAAAGATAGACTAATCTAATCCTAAAGAACATGTGGATTAAACAACAAATCATAGAAACAATCAATAACTTCATTCAAGAGAATGACAGTAATGAATCAACAAAACAAAACTCATGGGATGGAGTGAAAGTGGTTCTTAGGGGAAGGGTTATAGCTCTGAATGTTTATATAAATAAAATAGAGAAAAAAAAGATCAACGAATTGGGTATGCAACTGAAGAAGCTAGAAAAAGAACAATTTGAAAATCCCCAATTAAATGCTAAATTAGAAATACTAAAAACCAAAGGAAAGATTGAAAATTGAAATCTAGAAAACTATCGAACTAATAAATAAAACTAAGAGCTGGTTTTATTAAAAAACCAATAAAGTTTATAAAACTTTGGTCTATTTGATTAAAAACCAGAAAGAAGAAAACCAAATTACCGGTATTAAAAATGAAAAAGGTGAATTTACCTTCAATGAAGAGGAAATTAAAACAATAATTAGAAATTATTTTGCCCAACTGTATGCCCATAAGTTTAACAATCTGAGTGAAATGGATGAACATTTACAAATATGTAAATTGCCCAGATTAACAGAAGAGGAAGTAAAATACTTAAATAACCCCAACTCAGAAAAAGAAACTGAACCAGCCATCAATGAATTCCATAGGAAATAATCTCCAGGGACAGATGGATTCCCAAGCAAATTCCATCAAGCATTTAAAGAACAATTAATTCAAATGCTTAATAAACTATTTGGGAAAATTGGTGAAGTAGTCCTAACAAATTACTTTTGTGATTCAAATATGGTACTGATACCTAAATCAGGAAAAGCTAAAACAGAGAAAGAAAATTATAGAACAATTTCTCTAATGAATATAGATGCAAAATTTTAAATAAAAAGATTATGACAATTTATTATGAGAATAATATACTCTGATCAGGTAGGATTTATTACAGTAATGCAAGGCTGGTTCAATATTGGGAAAACTATCAGCATAATCAATCACATCAACAACACTATTAGAAACCATATGATTATCTAGATAGATAAAGAAAAAAGCTTTTGAAAAAAACACAACACCCATTCTTATTAAAAACACCAGAGAGCATAGGGATAAATGGAATCCTCCTTAAAATGATAAGAAGCATCTACCTAAAACCATCAGCAAGTGTTATATGTAATAGTGATAAGCTAGAAGCATTTCCACTAAGATCAAGTGTGAAACAAAGATGTCCACAAATCACCCCCGTTATTCAGTTTGGTACTAAAAATGTTAGTTGTAGCAATAAGAGAAGAAAAAAGTAATTGAAGGAAATAGGCAAAAAAGAGACTAAGCTATCACTCTGCAGATGATATGATGATATTCTTAGAGAATCTTAAAGAATCAAGTAAAAAACTATTTGAAATAATAAATAGTTTTAGCAAAGTTGCAGGATGTAAAATAAACCCACATAAATCTTCAACATTCCTATATGTTTCTAATGAAGCCCAACAATAAGAAATAGAAAGAAAAATTCCATTTAAAGTTACTGTAGACATTATAAAATATTTGAGAATCTACCTGCCAAAACAAACCCAGGAACACCATTACACAACATTTTTGACGCAAATAAAGTCAGACCTAAATAATTGGAAAAACATCAATTGCTCATTGGTTACGCCAAGCTAATAGAATAAAAATGACAATTTTGCCTAAATTAATTTACCTATTTGGTGCCATGCCAATCTAACTATCAAAAACTTACTTTATAAAGCTAGAAAAAAATAATAACAAAATTTATCTGGAAGAACAAAAGATCCAGAATATCAAAAGAAATAATGAAAATAAATGATCAGAAAGGTAGCCTGGCCATACCAGATTTTAAACTGTATTATAAAGCAGAAATCATCAAAACTGTTTTGCACTGACTAAGAAATAGAGTGGAGGATCACTGGAACAGGTTAAGTATACAAGACACAGTAGTGGATGATTATAGTAATCTACTGTTTGATAAACCCAAAGACTTCAGATTTGGGGATAAAAATTCACTATTTGACAAAAAACTACTGGGAAAACTGGAAAGTACTGTGGCAGAAACTGGATATAGAGCAATATCTTATACCATATACCAAAAAAAAGTTAAAATTGGTTCATGATTTAGATATAAAGGCTGATGCTATAAGCAATGTGGGAGAGCAAGGTATAGTTTACCTGTCAGTTTTATGGAGAAGGGAAGAATTTATGACCAAACGAGAAAGAAAGCATTATGAAATGCAAAATTGATAATTTTGACTACATTCAATTAAATAGTTTTTGTACAAACAAAGCCAATGTAACCAAGATCAGAAGGAAAGCAGAAAATTGGGAAAGAATTTTTACAACCAGTGTCTCTGATAAAGGCCTTATTTCTAAAATATACAGAAAAATGAGTCAAATTTATAAGAATACATGTCATTCCCCAATTGATAGTCAAAGGATATGGATAGGCAGTTTTCAGAGGAAGAAATTAAAGATATTTATAAGCATATGTAAAAATGCTTTAAATAACTATTGATCAGAGAAATGTAAATCAAGGCAACTCTTAGGTACCACATCTCACCTATCAGATTGGCTAACTTGACAAAACAGGAAAATGATAAATGCTGGAGAAGATATGGGAAAATTGGAACACTGATGCATTTTTGGTAGAGTTCTGAACTGATCCAGCCATCCTGGAGAGGAATTTACAACTATTCTCAAAGGACTATAAAAATGTGCATACCCTTTCACCCAGCAATACCACTTCTAGGGCTGTATCCCAAAGAGATCATACAAGTGGGAAAAAGTCTCATATGTACAAAAATATTTATAGCACATCTTTTTTGTGGTGGCAAAGAATTGGAAATCAAGGGGATGCCCATAAATTGGGGAATGGCTAAGCAAATTGTACTATATGAATGTAATAGAATACTATTGTGCTATAAGAAATGAGGAGCAGATGGACTTCATAAAAACATGGAGAGACATTTATAAACTGATGATGAGTGAGGGGAGCAGAACAAGGAGAACATTGTCCACAATTACAGATACATTGTATCTGTGATGACTAACTTTGATAGACTAGACTCTTCTCAGCAATGCAAGGCTATAAGACAACTCCAAAAGACTCATGATGAAAAAGTCCATCCACATCTAAAGAAGGAATTATGAATGCATGTTGAAGCAAACTACTTATTCTGCCTTTTTGTTTTGTTTTGTTTCTTTTTCCTTGTTCATTCCATTGGTTATGATTCTTCTTTACAACTTGACTGCTGTTTAATGTGAGGGTATATGTAGAGCCTATGTGGAATTGCATGCCACCTTGGGGGGATTAGGGGAGAGGAGAAAGGTGGGGGGAGAAAATGTGGAACTTGAAAACTTGTGGAACTGAATGTTTTAAACTGAATGTAAATAAATTTAAAAGAAAAATAGATGTCAGAAAGTAAGTTGGAGAAGAAAAATGGAAGGTTAGTAGAGAAACTGGAGCAGGATAGGTAGATTTGAGAACCATCTCTATGGTAATTAAATCCATAGGAGCTGATGAAATTACCACCAACTGAAATGGTATAGAAGTGAAGAGGGCCCAGGACTGAATCCTGAAGGACAGGGTTAGAGAGCATGTTCTGGAATAAGATCCAGCAAAGGAGACAGAGAAGAAACAGATAGGTAAGATGTGTCCAAAAAATCTAGAGAGAAGTGGGTATCAAGGAAGAGAGAGAGAGAGAGAGAGAGACAGAGAGAGAGAGAGAGAGAAAGGGAAACAGAGGGAGAGAGAGATCAACAGTGTCACAAACAACAGAAAGGGCAAGGTGAATGAAAATTGAGAAAACGTCATTGGATTTGGCGATCAAGAGATAGATCGTTAATCATTTTCAAGAGATCATTTATGATGGAATGATACATTTGTTTCTCTAAAGGTTGATAGCATCTTCCTTCATAAGTTCAAGTCTTTCTATGTTTTCTTCTAAATCAAACAGCTCATCATTTTCTATGCCACACAATATTCCAACCCAATCACATCCTATATGAGAGTTTGTCTATGAAAGTTTTTACCCACAATTTTCTACATTCATTTTGTTCTTGGCTACATAGGTTTTATTTATAAAAGAGTATTTTATAAGATATATAGGCACTGGGGTATAGAAATCCATCTTTCCCTACTAGAAAGTTAGGGGGATGGGGGAGGATATAAGAGGGATCAGATTGGAGGAAGGGGTATTCAGTAGGCTTGTTATTTTAGAGTGGAGGTAGGGGAAAGATGGGGAGAAAATTCATAACTCAAAATCTTGTAGAAATGAATATTGAAAACTAAAAATAAATAAAATATTTAAAAAGAATATTTTAATTTGAAATAATCTGAATTACCTGGTTTACACTTAAATGATGCTCTCACCTTATAGTACAGTTTAAAGTCTGATCATACTGAATCTACTTCCTTTGCATCATTTTTCCTTGGTTTCTTTGAAGTTCCTGATCTTTTGTTCTTCCAAATGAACTTTGTTATCATTATTTTCTAACTCGGTAAAATATGTTTTAGTAATTTAATTGGGACAACATTGAATAAACAAATTAGGTAAAATTGTCGTTCTAAAAATTATTTTGGCCTTTGTCATTTTAAAAATTATCTTCTCATGAACAATAAATATTACTTCAGTTATTTAGATCTGAGTATATTTGTATAAACATGTTTTAAGTTTTATATTTGTACAATTCTGGTGTCCGTTTAACAAATATATGCTCAGGTATTTTATACTGTCTAGGTATTTTAAATAGTCTAAAACAATATTGAATCATATTGCTGATGCATAATGTAGTTTCTCTGTTTTTCTCTTTTGATTACATCTCTTTTAACTTCAACTGTGTTTGAGATTATCTCTATCCCTGTTTTTTTTTAACATACTGAATTCTATTTCTGCCCTTTATTTGATCATTTTTATGTTTCCTGAGAGCTACATATTGTTGAATTCAAAATTTTAATCTGTTATCTATTTTCATTTTCTGAGCAAATTCATCTTATTCACATTCTAAGCTACAATTACTTGTGTATTTTCCTCATTCCTATTTTTCCTCATTATCCTTCTCACTCCATTTATCCTATTCCTCCTCACTCCTCTGCTTTATTTATACCCACTACTTTACCTTCCTATTCCTTAACTGAGCTATCCCCCTAAGAGTCCCTCCCTTATCCTCTCCCCTAACCTGTAATGTTAATGAGATTTAAAGTCTTAGAACTTTAAAGGAACCCAAGGGAAGCTTACTTAGGGGAGGCTTGCTTGCAGGAAGGTTTTCACATCTTTTGTTAATTTCTAATTAGGCACTGAGTCATGAGGATTGTGATGCCCTCTGTCTCTAAAAAGGCTATATATATTC
>JAQQSU010019809.1:0-10182 GCA_028627135.1 Pseudochirops cupreus | reverse complement strand
TTTTTTTTTTCATTAAATTAATTCTCCAAATACAGGCCAGCAACACCATTGCTACAGTTGTGAAAAGGCCAGGGAACTTTTCAGAAAAGATAACTGCCTGCATAAAGAGAGTTTATACAAGCATTAATTTGATCTGCCAATTGTGCTTTTTTTTTTTTTATGGAAGGGAACCACTTGGAATATCTTGTTACAGTTACCTGCTTTGGAGTGGGGTGTAAAGTAACTCCCAGGGAATCATGCAAAGGACCTACCCTCAGTGCCATTTTTTTTCCTCTTCTTAGACTAGTAAACTGGAAAATGGAACAATTGCCTTAGGACAAGGCTTCTCTCAAGAAGACTGCTCTTATATCCTCTAAATAAGAAAACTCCACAACCTCTCCTTTTCTATTCTTTTTGGTTTTTTTTACTATAAATCCCTTTAAATTATGATGTCTCATAGCAGCCCCTACAGAGTGTTTGCTCTTTTTTGGTGTGAACACATTTGAGGGAGGAAGGGAGAGGTATTTGTTTGTCTGCTTGCTTGTTTTGTTTTGTTTCCCCAAAAAGGAAAAGTGAATTCTCCCTGTGGTTTTTTGTTTGTTTGTTTCTATTTATGCAAATTAGAATCATCAGCACATAGCTCTCAGAATGATAGTCACCCCTATCTGGAAGGAGCTATAGGCTTTTGTGAGCTAGAAATGATCCTTTTTATAACATGTGATTAACACAATTTCCCAAAGCAAGCGATTAGATATTTTATTTCTAGCTCACAAGATTGACTGATGTTATTCTGTAGAAAAGGCTTCCTCATCGTTGAGAACTCTATATTTCCACAGCTGTAATTTTTTAATAGAGAATTTACATCATTGTTTATTCTCAGCAAAGAACAATACCCTACCCCTCAGTAGAACAAAATTCTTATGGATTTAGACATCACCTCCAAATTCTCCCCTTCCATATTTTCCTTTAGAATATTTTCTGAGGGACTTTCCATTTTTCTTTCCAAATTCTAGAAAATACATCTATGCTTCATCTTCTTTAATTTGGGGGGGGGTCTTCCTTTTTTTTGTCCTGATTTTGTCCTCTTATTTCCCCCTTTTATTGTTTATGTGTATCCTCAGCTTTTAATGCAAAGAGGAGGGACACATTTTATGTTATGCCCCATGTTCAGTGCTGTTCTGGCCACAGAGAAAATAAATGTTATGTCACTGGTGCTTAGGCTTTGATAATTTGCTGACCTCATGAACTCTCTAAAGCAGCAAAAAGTGTTGAAGGGGACAAGAGCCTGCAAAATGTTTGGGTTGAGAGTCAGATAAGCCACATCATCTGGAGAGCATTTATGAATTAAACCAGACATAGGACAAGAAACAAAAATGAGAGGAAGCAGTTCTTGCCAGTGTTTGGATGTCCATCTAACTCACATCTCTGATATTTGTGAAATCACCATAATTGAACTTTACATCGGTACCCAACATGTTATGTAAGGAAGTGGAAGTGACAGTTTGAAAGTTGAGGCCAGAAAGAATGGCTGGATATGATGAAAGACATAGAGAAGAACCCAAGTTTCAAAGGAAGGAAGGAAAAAAGAAGGAAGGAATTTCCACCTCCTAACCACCACCCTTCCAATACTTCTACCACTGTCATTTTGTCTCTTCCAGGTCCACAATGCCGGAGCTGCTGATAGTACTGTCCAGTTCATCTTTTATCAGCCCATTATTCACCGGTGGAGAGAGACTGATTTCTTCCCTTGTTCAGCAACCTGTGGAGGAGGTAATCAGTTAACAAAGAATCGGCTACTGTGGATGAATAATGATTTACCGAAGGGAAATGCTTGGTGTTTGGCATAATCACCTTCTTTTATACGAAGGCAAAGTACTCCTATGTAGGAAAGATAATGACCTCTTTTAAGATATCCTTCCTTTCGGGAGGGGAGGTTTTATTTCGGGGGGGTTTTAATAGAAGGAAAACCCTTTGGTTCCAGATGAGGCTTAATTTACTTTGGTTTGTGTTGACATTAAGTTAAATTGCTAAAGTGTATACAATGAATTATAGGTCTCTGATTCTGAGGTGAGTAAATTGACTTTTTAGGCTCACAGAATATAGAATTGAAAGGGAATCAGATGTTATCCACCCCAAATCCATCTTGTTGTATAGGAGGAAACTGAGACCTAGATCGGGGAAGAGACTTACCTAAAATCACCCAGGTAACTAAAGAGCAAGGCTGGGATTGAACCCTAATACCCAGGCTCCAAACTGAAATAAATTCCTTTATTCAGGTAATAAGCAAACTCATTCGGGGTAAAAATTACACTTCTTACTTATTAGTGATCAGAATTCTTGAGAAACAGGTCAGGGTATTTTGCAAAGTCAAGACGGATGTATTTTTGTAAAAATTCGTTTCCAACTATTTTGTATACCTTCATATACTATAAGAGAGAACCAATGAAAACTAACATGTACTCTGGTTCCGAAGAGAAATGTGGAAAGACATATTAAATTCATAACATAGAACAGCTATTCAAATATACCATTGAGTGTTTCCACTCTCTTGTTAAAAACATTAATTCAACATTTTGAGAATTTCAATCTAGTAAAGTTCCAATTGATCTGTCTACTCTGAATACAAAAATGCTTTGTCTAAAGATGAAAGACCAATAATTTGGTATTTATTAGAACTTGATATTTTGTTGCGTTTAACCATATTAATGAGTAACAGAGGAAATAATTTCACTAAAGAAAAGTTGAAGAAAAAATTTGGAGATTTTCCTTTTTAAATGAGAAACATGCTTAGTGACAATGGGCCTTTTCCTTCTCATCAGTGCTTAGTCAATAGAGTATTAGGCTTGTGCTTCAGAAGATTTAGATTCAGATACTTATTTGACACTAACTAGATGTATGATCACGGACAAGTCACTTAGCCCCTCTGAGCCCCAGTTTCCTCATCTGTAAAATGGGAATAATAATGTCTGTGATCCACAGGATCATTTTAAGGCACATATGTACATACATATGTAAAGTGTTTTGCAAAATTGAAAGCACTTTCTAAATACCAGTTATTATCATGAAACATGAGGCTACTGGCAGGATATTATTATAGTAACCATGAAATATGGATTAGCCTTTTCTTTTGTCCAGAACCAAAGGGCAAAAACGGGAACAATCAATGGAAGTTTCAAACAGGCAAATTTAAGCTTTCTAACCATTAGAGCTATCCAAAATAGGAATGACCTGCTCTGATAAGTGATGGGTTCCTCTTCCCTGGAGGACTTTAGAGTATATATGACTGCTTGTCAGGTATAGTACAGTACTACAGTGGGAGGTGGAAGAGGGGGACAAGGATTCCTTTCAAGAATGGGTTGGACTGGTTGAAAACCAAGATCCTCTCCAATTCTCAGATTGCGTGACCCGGTTCTTGCTGCATAATAAAATAGTAAACGTTATGATGAGATCTCAGTTTCTTGTCTATTAAAGAACCCAGGCTGGACAAGTATTTTCTAAGGTCCCTTAATATATGTATGTCATTGACATCCTAATTTATTTGGTATTTTTATTATTCACATACAAATGTTCTCTAAGTTTCCTTAAGAATAACATTGTTTCTGATCCTTATGCATTTTATTAAAAATACAGTTTCCATGTCAATCCTTTCTTGTATTTTGAAAAACATTGTCATCTGAGCATTGGAATCATTTATTCTTGTCCAACAGCCCTTTGTATAGTTCTTGTGACCTATGTTCTTCCTTGTACCAAAGCTGTGATCTTGCCTTAGTCCCCACAATTGTCATCCCTGCCCACTTCTAGATAATGAGATTTCTGGTAGATGATGAAGTGGATAGAATGCTGAGCCTGGAGTCAGGAAGACCCATGTTTAACACATACTTAGCAGCTGTGTGACTTTGGACAAGTCACTTACCTTTGTTTACCTAAGGAGTAATAGATAATATAGCTGTCTTATCAGTGTTATTAACATAGCAGTTTAAGATTTGCAAAATGCCCTACACAGGCTATCTCATTTCATTTGTACAACCTTAGTAGCTCCTATTATTATCCCCATTTTATAGATGAGGAAACTGAGGTCAAGGACTGTCTTATTGTAGTATAAACTGTTTTAATCAAGTAAGGTGTTGGACCTTAAGTCTCTGTCATATGAAAATCTGTTGAATGAACCAAGAATGTTTAACCTGGAGAATACTCACGGAGTGTTATGACAGCTATCTTCAAGTACTTGTGATCGAAGATTTAGATTTGAAGAGGATGTTAGAGATCACCTGCTCCAACCCTTTCATTTCATAAATCAGGTAAAGAAGTCAAGTGATCTTACCCAGGTCACACAGGTGATTCAGTATAGGCAGATTCAGGAATGAAACTCAGGTGCTCTAATTTCAAATCCAACCAGACATGGGCTGCTTGTTACAGATGCTTTCAAATCACCCCTAAGATTTTGCAAAAGTTATTTTAACTACTACTTCTTCCCTAGGGGAAAGCAGGTGACAGTCATCTATTTAAAAACTATTGTATTCTTTAAAAATATGTCTTCCTTGATCTTGGTCTCCTAATTCTTCTCTTTTTGCCCTTGATTCATACTTTCTGGTGTTATTTCACACTGCTCTTCCACGCTCTCCAGGATTTTACTCCAACAATCATCTTTTTCTCATGTATCTTCATTTCTTCTCTCTATTCTCTCTCTCTTTCCATATCCTGAAGTCTCTCCACTACTAAAATAGCTTTCACTTTTTTTCCCTTCTAGCTCATCTATCTACCGGGGGGGAAAAAAAAGTCTCATGCCTCCTTTTCCTCACCATGCACTCACTGTGTCCTCTTGACCCCTTGCAACAGAGTTTCTGCCCCCACTACACAACTAAAATTGTTCTCTCAAAGATCACCAGTGGACTTCCTAATTGCCAGATCTTATAGTTGTTTTTTTTTTCAGCTTCTGACACTGTTGATCACTTCTTTGACGATATGCTATCTCTTCTTTTAGCTGAAGATTGAGTGCTTTCTAGGGTCTATTCATATCTCACTAACCATTTCTTATTTTCCTTGGAAATTTCATTCACTCTTGCTTTCTCTATATTAATGTCTCCAAGTCTGTACCTAAAAAGATTGTAACAGCGTAGAGCAGTGGTTGGCAGACTATGACCTAAGGGTTAAATCCTGCCTTCTGATTATTTAGCTCCTGCTTAGATTATTTTTGTTGTTGCTTGGTCTGATCTGAGTCTTTGTGACCCCATTTGGGGTTTTCTTGCCAAAGACATTTGCCATTTCCCTCTCCAGTTCATTTTACAGATTAAGAAATTGAGTCAAACAGGGTCAAGTGACTTGCCCAGGGTCACACACCTAGTAAGTGTCTGAGGCCAGATTTGAACTTAGGAAGATGAATCTTCCTAACTCCAGACAAGGCACTCTATCCACTTCAGACACATAGTGTTAAGGTTCAGGGGCATCCCAAAATATTGAAGTGTGTGGTGTGTGTGTGTGGTAGGGTCATCTCAAAAGAATTCACTCAGGGTGTCTCCAAATCAAGTAAAGGCATTTATTTCAGGTAACATAACACACAAGCAGGTTCCTCTGTCCCTTAAGGAAGAAACAGCTTCCCCACCCTCAGCAGCACCTCAAGGGAGACTGCAGGTCCTTAAGGGAGACTGCATAGTACAGAGTCCCCGTGAGACAGCCCACTTCAGGGAGATTCCCATTAGCAAGGTGAAACTAGGGATTCTTATACTGGGAAACCTGCTGTAGGCAGGGAGATGAGGTAACCAGAGACTGGCAAGCAAGGGGGTGGGGGTAGTTCAGAGTTTTGAGGATATTTAGGCACATCATTATTCCATTTTTCAGTCCATTTCACGACCACCACCACCCGGAGGGGAGGGGGGTGGTGAGGGAGGGACCCTCTCCCAGTTAGTTTGGTATTTCATCATATTTCATTGACCAGGCTACTTAAATCTCATTACCTCCTCAAGTGCTTTAAGTGGTACTTGAGATAACAGACTTCTCAGTGATCAGTCTATTTGAATCTCAGCTGTAGGCACTTAATAAATGCTTGTTAACTGACTGATAGAAAGAGACCAATATTATATTATGCTTGAAGACTTTCTGTCTTCATTTCAAGTCTGTCTCTGGCATTAAAATCATACCTACATACAGAAAGCTAGAATAGAGGTTTGAAGAATTTTGTGATATAGCCAAGCTTGACACATGACCAAATGATTCCTTTAGGCTGAAAATAGATTTATCATATTCCTTTATTTAACTACATCTACTTAATATTTTGTCATGTTTGTTTCTTGGTACTCTACAGGTTATATCCAGATATTTCTACTGTTAAGTTCCTTGAGAGTAGGAATTGTTCATTTATTGTTTGTTTTTTCACACCCATCACCTGGTGCTTTGTATGTCTTAGGTGTTTAATAATTGCTTGTTTGTTGATTGATTGACTAATTCTCCTTAAGAATGACATCAGAGGTCAAGACCAGGGCAAGAAGAAAGGCAAGAGTCTTTAGGCAGAGTATGTACATTAATAGAACATAAGTTTAAGGACATTTTACAAAGTAGAATACTATGAAAAAAGGCCTAAGGATATTGTGAAGTGTTTCTTTATTATAGACTTTATTCTTCCTGGTGACCAAGTCAATAAGGAGACAGATTAATTACTTTAATGCATTATTGAAGTAATGCATTGCTGAGGTTATAGATTAAATGGTTGGTTATATTGAGGTTTAGGGGTACTCGGGACCCCAAAATAGCGATACTCTGGGTCCTGCCTAGATGAATTTGACCCAAGCCTTCTTTCAACCAAAGAAAAACAAAGTTTATTAAAGATCCACCATACTGGGTAGACTCTTAAGGAATCTGAGCATTTGTGACTCTTCTATTGACAAGCAGGTCAGATAGAATCTGAACTAGATTGAATCTGAACACCTTCATGGAGGCAAGATGGATCTCATATACAGAGAAACTGTGGGAGGTATCTAGGAGTGGTCTAGCAGTCTGGAGTGATGGTGAAGAGGTTACCCATAAAGAGAGTTAGGGTTGCTCTGGAGACCCCAAAATACCAACACGCCAGATCCTGCCAAATGAATTGGACTCAAGTCTTCTTGGCCAAGGAAAAGTAAAGTTTATTAATATAAAAGTTCACCATATGAGGTAGACTCTTAGGGAGCCTAGGTATCTGTGATGCTTGCATTGGGCAAGCAGGCCAGAGTAAGTCTGACACAGAGTAAGTCTGTGCTAGGTCATTCGATGGAGCCCTCATACCACAAGGAGTGAAGATGAGGTCTTGTGTACAGAGGAATCTAGGGATGGTCTAGAGGAGGAGTTTAGGGAGCATCTTCAGGAGGAGTCAATGAGGTCAGATTCCAATCATGAGTTTGGGGAGGGTCCTCAGAAGGAGTTAATTAGCTCAATGCAAGGGTGGATTGATATTTTGATAGGCTCAAGGGTGGGAAGTAGATGGACAATGGAGGGCTAGGCTAGTAACAGAAGTCTGGGCCCAGCCACAATGAAAAACTTATAGCCTCTGCAAATGCCTCATCAAGTGGGAAGATTTAATCAGACTTCAAGGGGTTTCCCAGAGCCTGTACCTCAAAGATTCAAGGAGAACTCAAGGGGGCTCCCAGAGTCTGTACCTAATCAATGGGAGGAGGGCTCCAGGGAGGATCTTGAGGAGGAGTCCAAGTTGGATCTTGATGGGACTGGGGTGACTAGAGGTCAGACACCAAGAGCCTAGAGAATGGTGGGAAGTAGCTGAAGGCTACCTGGAGATAACAGACCCCAGAGGGCTAGGTTAGGTTAAGGGTGATAGAGATTTGGGCATAGTCCTGATGGCCGGCTTATGGCCTCAAGTGAATGCCAGATCAAGTAGGAAGATTCAAGGAGAATTCAAGGGGGTTCCCAGAGTCTACATCCCATCATTCCCCCCCAAACAAATGGGACCCAAATTCTTTTGAGGTAAGCGTCAAAGGTCTTGGCTTCTGAAATTGTTACCTGCTGGCAAGGGGTATAGAGCTAGCTGTCCCTGCTTCATTGGGTCCTATTCAAGGGGTACATAGCATGAGCAGTCATCTGGAAGTTGGTGACTTGAACCCTGAAGGAGACAAACCTGGCAAGGAGGTTAAGCAAACAAGGACCAAACAGGCAGGAAAAGAGTAGAGGAAAAGGATGATTTCCCTGGAGGGAATTTGGCAAGGCCAAAACATAGAAGGAAAAGGGCATGTTTGATAGGTTAGGGTTTTGCTGTCAGATATCCTCTTTCTTTCAGAATTGCTCTATGGGCATGTAGGACATGGAAAGCATATTTTGAGTCAGTAAAAACATTTACTCTTTTATTTCCACATAGCTCTAGGGCTCTAGTGGGTGCTATTAATTCTGCCTTCTGGGCACGGGGCGCAGGGGGCAGAGGCTTGGCCTTTATGGTGGGGTGGAGGCTGACTACTACACACCCAACTCTCCTAACCCCTTGTTCTGTGTACCACACCACTTCACGGTTTGGGAGCATATGGCACACCTGAAGAATTAGGTCAGGGGTATCTAAGAGCAAGACCTAATATTTGGTGAGCCTGCCGCTAACCAGCCACTGGTGGCCCTCTGCTTCCAAGATGCTCTGAACTCGATGGGGAGTCCAAACTTCCAGGGGCTAGCCAAGTGTAAGTTTGGAGGCTTCCTCAGTAAGAATGTCTAATTGTTTTGAAAAATGGGCAGCCGACCTGGGGTCAGGTCCTAAGGATTGTATTCGGACTCCCAAAGCCTGTCCTCTCCTTTCATCAACATACAGAGTAAAAGGTTTTTCTAGATTGGGTAGAGCTAATGCTGGAGTGGTGGCCAATTTAGTTTTCAGTCTCAAAAGCTTTTGCTCGGTCAGGGCCCTACTCTAAAGGGAGTGAGCTGGGGCCTTGAGTAGCAATTAATGGTTGCAGTCCCTCCCAGACCTTGAGCTGAATTGGATATTGACTGCAATGGGGGAAGACTTTAGAGTCTTGGAAGTGAACAACATTGGCTGGGGTGGCACAAGTAGCTTGTCCAGGAATTCCCTGATTCCAAACAATTGACTCAGTGCCTCCCACACTTCTGGGGAACATGGGGAAGTCTGGTGAGCAGAGGGAAAAGGGAGATGAAGGCCTTAACTAGAGAAGCTTGGTTCCCCAATTTCACCATTAGGTCTCTTCCCAACAAGGGGAAAGAGTAAGAGAAAAGCATAAGGAAGGGATGTTCGAACAACAGATCCTCAAGTGGGCAGGGGAAGCTTTCCTGAGTACCTGCTGTGTGCAACACACTGTATCAGATTATTAGAATTTGCAAAAGAAACACAAGACATAGTCCTTGTACACTTAAAAGCTCACACTCTAATCATGGCTTTACAAATTATTGATTCAAGCAACAAACAAACATTTATTAAACCTGCCTTGCACAGCACACAGTGCTGGATGCTGGAAGAAATATAAATTCAATTAATTTCAAAAAGGATTTTTTTAAATACCTGCCATAGCACCTACTGGGGGCCATGAGAATGCAAAGCAAAAAAAAAAAAAAAAAAGCAGGTCTTGCCCTTAAGGAGTTTACAGTCTAGCAAGGAAGATACACTAACATATAAAAATAATGCAAATGTACATATAATAAATACTCAAGAAAAATAAAGTATTATGGGTTCAGATCTACGAGAGATAGAGAGGAGGAAAGGCTTGAAATACCTAATTTTTTATCTGAGCCTCTGTAATGCCATGCACCAGCAGATTCCCAAAGGAATGCTACTGTGAACAGCTTTTAGAATTCAGATTACAAAATATAGTGAACACTGTTTATTCCATTACAAATCAAGACAAACGTTCAAAATATATCACAATATAATTTTCACAACATTACATTTTATAACATTACATCTTATCACAGAAAATGGCCACACAGTTTTCACTACAGTGGCCACAATATTCAGAACAAGGAACAATAGAATCAAATTTCCACTCGTGGGGCAACCATTAACTTAATCAGTCACTAATCTAGATTCACAATTACTAAATATCTTGATCACAAATACAGTCATTAGAAACCACACAAACCCTCCACCCCTCGGTGTCCAAAAAACCTCAGTTTCATCCAAGGGGAGGCCTTTTCTTCATCTTGACTCTGGGTAGTCTCTCTGATTCCCTGGATCCCCTTCCAAGGTCCCAGCTCCCTCCTGAATCCACCAGTCACTTGGATTCAGAAGTAGAC
>JAQQSU010019808.1:0-10182 GCA_028627135.1 Pseudochirops cupreus | reverse complement strand
AGACTGAAGCAATACATGCTATTGTTCTTTTCCTTGTTTGTTTTCTTTCTTTTTCCCCATTGTTCACTCCATTGGTTACAACCCTTCTATACAACCAGGCTGTTGTACAGTGTGAAAGTATTTGCAGATCCTATACATGATTGCACGCATGCATGATTGTGGAACTGAATCTTATAAACTAAAAGTAAATAAACAAGTCATTGAAAAAATAAAAATCAAACAACACATAAATAGAAAAAAAAACAAGCAGCAGAAATGATCAAACAACAACAACAAAAAGAACTTAACCATAAAAAGCTATTATAGTGACAGAGAAAATCAAGACATAAACTCAAAAGAAGACCACAATGTGAAAACAGCTACAAGTAAGTTCTCAAAAGAAATGCTAATTGGACCCAAGACAAATAAGAATTTGTGGAAGAGTTGAACAAAGAGCTAAGAATAGTAGAGGAAATAATTGAAAAAGAAATGAGAGTGACACAAGAAAATTACAAAAAAGAGAATTAACACCTTGGTAAAAAAAAAATGCACAAAAATACTAAAGAAAATAACACCCTAAAAACAGAATTGGTCTAAAGTTTTTTTTTAAGGGCACAAAAATTCACTGAAGAAAAGGACTCCCTAAAAAAGCAGCATTGGAAAAATGAAAAAGAAGTACAAAATTCACTGAAAAAAATAATCTTCGCCTTTTTTTTTTACCACCACCTCCCTCAGTCTACCTTCCCTTCTATCAGTCCCACATTCCCTTTTCTTTCCTTTTTCCCTTACTACTGCTTGTTGGGCAAGTTAGATTTCCATATTTAACTGAGTATGTTATTCCCTCCTTGAACCAAATCCAATAAGAGTACAGTTCAAAAAATGTTCACCTCTCTTTTTTCCCTCTACTATAATTTTTTTTGCTTCTTCATGTGATTTAATTTACCCTTTTCTGCCTTCTCCTTTCCTCTTCTTTCATTTCAATCCCTTTGCACACCTTAATTACTCTTTTTATCATCCAATCAGTTAATTTATGTCCACACCCTTTGTCTATGTATATCCCTTTTAAGTGTTGTGATAAAGGTACAATTCTCAAGATTTATAAGTATCATCCTCCTGTATAAGGATGTAAATATCTTGCCCTTATGGAATAATATGTTTTTTTTTTCTTTTCTTCTTTCTGTTTACCTTTTTATGCCTCTCTTTAGGCCTATATTTGA
This sequence comes from Pseudochirops cupreus, assembly GCA_028627135.1. Lineage (NCBI taxonomy): Eukaryota > Metazoa > Chordata > Mammalia > Diprotodontia > Pseudocheiridae > Pseudochirops > Pseudochirops cupreus. The sequence goes on along the minus strand of JAQQSU010019808.1, from coordinate 8,986 downwards.
AGATCAAATTTTCCACTGAGCTATGGTCTTTTAATCAGGACAGTCTGGATGTCCCCTATTTCACTGAATGTTCATCTCCTCCTTTGAAAGACCATGTTCAGTTTCTCTGAGCAGTTGATCCTTGGTTGTAATCCAACCACTTTTGCCTTTACAAAATATCATATTCCAAGCCCTCTGATCTTTTAATGTAAAAGCTACAAGGTCTTATGTGATCCTGACTGTGGTTCCATGATATTTAAATTGTTTCTTTCTGGCTACTTGAAGTATTTACTCCTTAATTTGATAATTCTGGAATTTGACTACAATCTTCCATAGCATTTTCAGTTTGGGATCTCTTTCAGGAGGTGATAAGTGGATTCTTTTCATGATTATTTTACCTTCTGGTTCTAGGAACTCAGAGTAGTTTTCCTTGATGATTTCTTGAAAGATGCTTTCCAGGATCTTTTTTTCATCACGGATTTCAGGTAGACCAATAATTCTTTTTTATTATTATTATTAAATTGATTTGTTTATTTACTTTTAGTTTACAAGATTCAGTTCCAGAGTCCCTTGAGTTTCAAGTTTTCTCCCCTTCCTTTCCCCTCCCCCACCCATGGTGGCATGCAGTCAAGTATAGGATCCTCAAATACTTTCACATTGGACATTAGTATGGTTGTATAGAAGGGTTGTAACCAATGGAGTGAACAATGGAGAAAAAGAAAGAAAACCAAACAAGGAAAAGAACTCTAGCATGTAAATTGCTTCAGTCTCCATTTACACTCTGTTCTTTCTAGATCCTTCTCGGAATGTAACTATGTCCTTCCATCTTGAGACTTGTAGAGTTGTCTTATAACTATGCATTGCTGAGAAGAGTCCAGTTTATCAAATCTGGTCATCACACATATGATGTGTCTGTGATCGTGTACAAATTTTTCCTGGTTCTGCTCTTCTCATTTAGCATCAGTTTGTATAAGCCTCTCCAGGTGAACATGAAGACCATCTGCCCTCATTTCTTATAGCACAATAGTATTCCACTACATTCATATACCACAATTTGTTTAGGCATTCCCCAATTGTTGGCATCCCCTTAATTTCCAGTTTTTTGCCACCACAAAGAGAGTTGCAATAAATATTTTTGTACATATGGGTCTTCCTCCCACTTTTATGATCTCTTTGGGATAAAACCCCAGAAGTGGTATTACTGGGTCAAAGGGTATGCAATCATTTATAGCCCTTTGGGCACAGTTCCAGAATGCTCTCTAGAATGGCTGTATCCGTTCACAGCTCCACCAACAATGCATTAGTGTTCCAATTTTTCCACATCCTCTCCAGCATTTGTCATTTTCCTGTTTTGTCATCTTAGCCATTCTGGCTGGTGAGATGTGGTACCTCGAAATTCTTTTGATTTGCATTTCTCTAATCAATAGGGGTTTAAAGCATTTTTTCATATGCTTATAGATATAATTGCCTGTTCATATCCTTTTATCATTTATCAATTGGGGAATGACTTGTATTCTTATATATTTAACATAATTCCCTGTATATTTTAGAAATGAGGCCTTTATCAAAGACACTGGTTGTAAAAATTCTTTCCCAGTGTCCCACTTCCCTCTTAATCTTGGTTACATTGGCTTTATTTGTACAGAAACTTTTCAATTTAATATAATCAAGATTATCCATTTTATATTTTATAATGCTCTCTAACTCTTCTTTGGTCATAAAGTCTTCCCTACTCCATAAATCAGACAGGTAGACTATTCTTTGCTTCCCCAGATTATTTACAGTATTAGCCTTTATACCTAGTTGTGTACCCATTTGGACTTGATTTTGGTGTAAGGTGTTAGATGATGGTCTATGCCTAGTTTCTGCCATACTATATTCCAGTTTTCAGAGCAGTTTTTGTCAAATAGTGAGTTCTTATCCCCAAAACTGGGGTCTTTGGGCTTATCAAACAGTATATTACTATAATAGTTGACTACTGAGTCATTTGTACCCAATCTGTTCTGTTGATACACTACACTATTCTTCAGCCAGTCCCAAGTAGTTTTGATGACTGCTACTTTATAATAGAGATTAAAATCTGGCATGACTAGGCCACCTTGCCGAGCATTTCTTTTCATTAATTGCCTTGATATTCTGGACATTTTGTTCTTCCAAATGAATTTTGTCACTATTTTATTTAGCTCAGTAAAGTAATTGTTGGGTAGATTGATTGGTATGGCACTAAATATGTAATTTAATTTAGGTAAAATTGTCATTTTTATTATATTAGCTTGACCCAGCCACAAGCAACTGATATTTTTCCAGTTGTTTAGATCTGATTTTATTTGTGTGAAAAGTGTTTTGTAGTTGTGTTCATAAAGGTACTGGGTTTGTTTTGGCAGGTAGATTCCCAAATATTTTATAATGTCTACAGTAACTTTAAATGGAGTTTCTCTTACTACCTCCCCTAATACTACCTCTTGCTGTTGAACTTTGTTGGAAATATATAGGAATGCTGAGGATTTATGTGAGTTTATCTTATAACCTGCAACTTTGCTAAATTTATTTATTGTCTCAAGAAGTTTTTTACTTGGTTCTCTAGGGTTCTCCAAGTATATCATTATATCATCTGCAAAGAGTGATAGCTTAGTGTCTTCTTTGCCTAATTTGATTCCTTTGATTTCTTTTTCTTCTCTAATTGCTACTGCTAACATTTCTAGTACCAGACTGAATAAGAGGGGTAATAATGGACATCTTTGTTTCACCCCTGATCTTATTGGAAATGCTACTAGATTATCCCCATTACATATAATACTTGATGATGTCTTTAAATAGATGCTACTTATTATTCTAAGGAAAACTCCATTTATTCCTACACTTTCTAATGTTTTTAATAGGAATGGATGTTGTATTTTATCAAAAGCTTTTTCTGCATCTATTGAGATAATCATGTAGTTTCTGCTAGTTTTATTGTTGATGTGATCGATTATATTGATAGTTTTCCTGATATTGAACCACCCTTGCATTCCTAGGATAAATCCTGCTTGATCAAAGTGTATTATTCTCGTGATGATTTGCTGTAGTCTTTTTGCTAATATTTTATTTAGAATTTTTGCATCTATATTCATAAGAGAAATTGGTCTGTAATAGTCTTTCTCTGTTTTGTGTCTTCCCAGTTTAGGTATCAGTACCATATTTGTCTCATAAAAAGAATTTGGTAGGACTCCTTCTTCTCCAGTTTCCCCAAATAGTTTGTAAAGTTTTGGAGTCAATTGTTCTTTAAATGTTTGGTAAAATTCACTAGTAAAGCCATCTGGCCCTGGAGATTTTTGCCTAGGGAGTTCATGGATGGCTTGTTCAATTTATTTTTCTGAGATGGGGTTATTTAAGTACTTTACTTCCTCTTCAGTTGGTCTAGGCAACTTGTATTTCTGTAAATATTCATCCATTTCACTAAGATTGTCAAATTTATGTGCATAAAATTGGGCAAAATAATTTCTAATAATTGTTTTAATTTCCTCTTCATTGGAGGTAGATTCACCCTTTTCATTTTTGATATTTGTAATTTGGTTTTCTTCTTTCTTTTTTTTTATCATATTGGCTAAAGGTCAATCAATTTTGTTGGGTTTTTCATAATACCAACTCTTAGTTTTATTAATTAATTCAATAGTTTTCTTGAATTCAATTTTATTAATCTCCCCTTTGGTTCTCATTATTTCTAATTTAGTATTTAATAGGGGATATTCAGTTTGTTCTTTTTCTAGCTTTTTCAATTGCATGCCCAATTCATTGATCTCCATTTTCTCTAATTTATTCATGTATGCATTCAGGGATATAAAACTTCCCCTAAGAACTGCCTTTGCTGCATTCCACAAGTTTTCGTATATTGTCTCAATATCGTCATTCTCTTTTTTAGTTCACACATTTTACTTTTTAAGGAGCTGTTCTCTTCATTGTAATGTTTTTCTAATTTTGCAATTTTGTTTTGGTAAGAGGTGTTGATTTTATCTTCTACCTCTCTAAGCCAGATTTCAAAGTTCTTTTTGAGCTCATTCAGGAATGCTTTCTGTGCCTGAGACCAGGTCATAATTCCTGTTAAGGCTTCAGCTGCGGGGATGGAGTCAATACTCTCTCCTTCTTAGTTTGACTCCTTCCTCTCACTCTAATAGGATTCCAGAGTCTTTGTCTTTGTCTTTGTAGCCTGCTTTCTTCCCATTTTGAGGCAGGACCTTAGCCACGCACTTCCTCTGGGGTTCCTAAACTTTTACTGTTTAAAATTTTTCTCTGCGGCAATAGTTATTGTGTTTTGGGTTGGGGGGCAGGGTTGGAACATCCGGGGTTCAGTCTGTCATCTTGGTCCCTAGCTCAGTCCATTCCCCATTCTGTGGTGGTAGGCCTGGCAGTGGCCTTTGTGGTTGGTGGGTCAGCAGGCCTGATCCTTCGGGCTCTTGGGGCTCCACTGCTGTGGATGTCTGGGGCCTGCCTATTGGGTCATGCCACTGCTGTGAGTAGACCAATAATTCTTAAATTCTCTCTCCTGGATCTGTTTCCCAGGTCAGTTGTTTTTCCAGTGAGGTATTTTACATTTTATTCTATTTTTTCATTCTTTTGAATTTGCTTTAATGATTCTTGAGGCCTCACAGAGTCATTAGCTTCCAGATGCCCAAATCTAGTTTTTATTGAATTGTTTTTTTCACTTAGTTTTTGTACTTCTTTTTCCATTTGGACAATTGTACTTTTTAAGGAGTTTTCTTCAGTGTATTTTTTTTCCATTTTCCAAATTATATTTTAAAATTTTTCTTCTACCTCCTTATTTGACTTTTAAAATTCTTCTTGGGCTATTTCAAGGAGGCTTTTTGGGCTTGAGACTAGTTTATATTCCCCTTTGAGGTTCTAGATGTGGGTATATTGACCATGTTGTCCCTTCCTGAATTTGTGTTTTGATCTTTTCTGTCACCAAGATATTTCCCTATGGTCACTGATTTTTTTAAAATTCTTTTTCTTCATGTTGTTTGCCTTTGGGGGGGGGGCGGCTTTTGAATTTGATCTGTTTTTGTGGCCCAGACTACTTGTTCTGGAGGCTAGGGTCCTAATTACTGGTTTCCTGTGCTGGGGCCTCAGGTGTTTGCAGTTGTATATTGTAGTTGGCTGGTATTTTATCTGGAGTTGAGCTGGAAACAGTGTGTGACTGGTATGGGGGGTTCCCTGCTCCTCCACCCTGCAGCTCAGGCTCTCCCACTCATCTGCTGAGGTGGAGGTTATTGCTGGCCTGCCAGGATGCCTTCCATCCTGCCCTGGGCCCCTTCAGCCACAGAAAGAGGGAGTTTTCCTGTTAATCTGCTAGCCTCCTGAGCTAGAGCTAAAAGAGTGCCATATGCTGTCTTTCTGCTGGCTCCACTATTCCAGGATTTTTCTTTGGGCAATATTCTCTGGGTTTTTCAAGGTCAAGGAAGGGTGAGAGTGACTTGCTGTTTACTCCACCATCTTGGCTCCCAGAAGTTTAACTGGCTGACTTTCAAACATTCAGTCTGTCGGTTGATAGCCCCAGGAATAGTAGCTGCCACTGCCATCACAGGCCCCATGCAGGACTATGCCTCTCTCTCTCACCCAGGTCTGACAGAGCCCCATCTTGCACTGAGAGTTCTAGGAGTTGCCAGTGCTGCCAGAAACTCAGTCTGCTGGAGTCTGCTCCAGCCTTACTATGATCAGGTCTGCACCAGTGTAGCCCATGCACTAGACTGCACTCCTCTCCCAGTCAGGTGCAACAGATACTTCCTGTTGACCCTCAAAGTTGTCCTGGGACAGAAATGTGTCATGCTCTGTCTCTTTATGGATTTTGCCGCTCCAAAATTTGTTTAGATTCACTTTTAGAGGTACCTGAAGGAGTCTGTCAGAGATCTCAGAGGAATCTTTGCTATCACTTCTCCATCTTGGCTCTTTCCCCTGAAAAATAATTCCTTAAAAATTAGAATTGGGCAAGTCAAAGTTAATGACTCCAAAAAACATCAAGAAACTACCAAAACCAAATTATCAAAGGAAAAACAACTGACTTGGAAAATAGATCAAGGAGAGATAAATTAAGAATTATTTGACCACTTGAAAACCATGATAAAAAAAAGAAGCCTAGACATCATATTTCAAGACAATATAAAGGAAAACTGCCAAGATATTTAAAATCCACAGCGTAAAATAGAAGTGGAAATAATCCATTGATCACCTCTTGAAAGGATCTCAAAATGAAATCTCCCAGGAACACCATAGTCAAACTTCAGAGCTCCTGGGTCAAGGAGAAAATGTTATAAGCAACAAAAGAAATAATTCAAATATCATGGAGCCACAGTTGTAATCACACAAGATTTAGCAGCTTCCATGTTATAGGAGCATAGGGCTTGGAATATGATATTCAGGAAGGCAAATGAGCTAGAATTATAACCAAGAATAACATACCCAGCAAAACTGAGTATAACCAGTGGGAAAATAGATATTTAATTAAAAAGAAGACTTTCAAGTGTTTCTGATGAAAAGACTAGAGCTAGAAAGAAATTTGACATTCAAACAGAAGACTCAAGAGAAACATAAAAAGGAACATAAAAAAAATCTTAAAGGGCACTATGAAGTTAAACTGTTCATATTACTATACAGGAAGATGATGTATATAATACCTAAGAAATTTACTATTATTAGGATAATTAGAAGGAATATACATAGACAGGAGGCATGAATGACAGTTGATTTTGATGGGATGATCTCCCCTCCAAAAAATTAATAAATAAAAGGATGAGAAGGAGAGTTGAATGGGGAGATGGGGACAGGTGAAGATAGAATTTTTATAGTAGAGGGGGAAATGGATGAATGGTGAAAAATGCTTGAACCTCACTCTCATTGTAATTGGTTCAAAGAGGGAAGAACAAAATATGCATACTCTGTTGGATATATAAATCTACCTTACTGAAAAGAGAAATAGGAGGGGAAGAGGATAAAAGACATGGGGAGAGGGAAGGGACTGTGTATTAAGGAAGGCAGTGGGCAGAAGCAAAAAAGATATTTGAGGAGGGAATGGATAAAGACAGAGAAAGAGAGAGATAAACGTAAGAAAATAGGATGGAGGGAAACAGTAATCATAGCTGTGAGTGTGAGTGATATAAGCTCATATATTAGGGAGAGGTAGACAACAGAATGGATCATAAACCAGAATAAAATAATATGGTGTTTATAAGAGACAAACTTGAAACTAAAACACACACACACAGAGTTAAAATAAAGGGCTGAAGTGGACTGTATTATCCTTCAGCTGATGTTAAAAACAAAAAAAGACAGGGGTAGCAATCATGATCTCAGACAAAGCAAAAGCAAAAAGAGATATTATTAGGGAAATTACATTTAGCTAAAAGGCGTCATAGAAAATTAAGTGATATCAGAAAGTTTTACAGTAGATTTCTCTGCTAAAAGCTGTATTTCTCAAATATATACAGAACAGAGTCAAATTTTAAAAAATAAGAGCCATTCCCCAATTGAGAATGGATCAAATGATATGAACAGGCAGTTTTCAGAAGACAAAATCAAGCCCAATCATATGAAAAAATGCTCTAAATAACTATTGATTAGAGAAAGGCAAATTAAAACAGCTCTGAGGCACCATCTCACACCTGTTAAAAATGACAAATGCTGGGGGTGGGGGTGGGGATGAAGGAAAAGAGATTTGCTAATAACCTATTGGTAGAGTTGTAAATTGGTCCAAACATTCTGGAGAACAATTTGGAATTATGTCCAAAATCATATGAAACTATGGATACTCTTTGATCCAGCAATATCACTAAGTCTTAACTCAAAATGACCAAAGTAAAAGGACTTATATGTACAAAAATAAAGTAGCACTTTTTGTGGTGGTAAAGAATTATAAATTAAGGGAGAATGGTTAAACAAGTTGTGGCATATGATTGTGATAGAATACTATTGTGCCAAAGGAAATGACAAGAGGAAGGGGGGGATATGGTTTCTGGAAAAAAAAACATAGCAAGACCTATGTGAACTGATGTATTGTGAGGTGAGGAGAAGTGGGGGATCACTGTGCATAGTATCAGCAATATCGTGATGATGATCAACCATGAAATATTTGGCTACTCTGATCAATACAATGATCCAAGATGATTCCAAGTGATTCATGATGAAAAAGTGTTATCCACCCCCAGAGAGAGAACTTATGAACTCTAAGTGCAAACTGAAGTATAATTTTCTCACTTTATTTTGCTTCCTTTTTTTGAAATACAGATAATATGGGGGCGGAGCCAAGATGGCCACGTAGCAGCAGCAACATATCGCAGCTCTCATGCAGCCACCCCAAAATACCCATAAAACAGGACTCTAAACCAATCCTAGAATTCCAAAACGCACACAAAGATACTTCCCACTAAAGTCAGCTTGGCTACGAGGAACCATATCAGCACTGCGAACTGAAACCAGCCTGCCCTGAAGCCGCAGCTGTGCCCCGGGGGCAGCTGGATGGGAGGAGCAGAGGAGCCTCTCAGGTGAGCAGATTAGCAGCAGCTGCAAGTGGGGATTGCGAAAAGGGGAAGATAAGCAGTCCGGCGAAAAGCCTCCCGATTGGAAAAGCAAAAGGCAGAGGTTTTGCACCCGCCTCTGCTAGGTAGCTTCCTGCGCGTGGCCTGCAGACAGCAGGGGGACTGAGCGATTGTTCTCAGGCCAGTGCTCTCGCGTTGAGAGGCCTGGATCTGGATCGCCATCTTGGGCCTCTGTCTTGGAGTCTTCATTATCCAGTCAGCCAGAAGTATTTAGGAAGAGTCCCAGCATCTTCCTGACAGCTACGGCAGCTGGGAGGACCCCAGTGATTTGGGACAGAGCTTTCCCTTCTGGAAGCAGAGCCCCACAGAGATTTAAAAAAAAAACCACGGTCTGAAGAATCATGAGTAAGAATAAGCATAAGAAGCAAAGTAAGAACAGCTCCCAAACCCTAGATTCCTTCTTTGGGGAAAAGAAAGATCATGGGAGAGAGAGGGAGGAGGAGAGT
>JAQQSU010019807.1:0-10182 GCA_028627135.1 Pseudochirops cupreus | reverse complement strand
AAATCTGACTTTCAAATACAAGAAGCAAGAGAAACATGAGAAGGTGAACAGGAAAAAGGAATCATAAGGAACTTATTAAAGTTGAACTATTTACATTCCTACATGGAAAAACAATAATTGTAACTCATGAGACTCTTCTCAGTATGAGGATAGTTGAAGGGAATATGTGTGTGTGTGTGTGTGTGTGTGTATAATGTATGTATGTATGTATACACACATATATGTTTATATAGGAGAATGTATGTGTATATAAATACATATGTGAGTGTGTGTATATATGTGTACATGTATACATAGACAGAGGGCACAGGGATCAGTTGAATATGAAGGGATGATATCTAAAAAAAATAAAATTAAGAGGTGAGAGAGGAATATATTAGCAGAAGGAGAAAGGGAGAGATAAAATAATAAAAACCTAAAGTCATAAAGTCATTTGCTTCCATTTGCTCCAATCTAATTTTGAAGAAATTATTCTCTTCCCTTAGTTTCTGAAATTCCCTTTCCATCTGGGCAATTCAACTTTTTAAAGCATTCTCCTCTTCATTGGCTTTTTGGGCTTCTTTCGCCATTTAAGTTAGTGTATTTTTCAAGGTATTATTTTCTTTAGTATTTTGGGGTCTCCTTTAGCAAATTGGAAATTATCTCATATAAAAGAGGCAAGAGAAAACTGTTACAATGGAGGAGAAGGGTAGGAAAGTGAAAGAGCATGGGTCAACCTTACTCTCATTGAATTTGGCCTAAGGAGAGAATAATATACACACTCAATTGCGTATCTTAGCCTACAGGAAAGTAGGGGAGAAGGGTATAAGAGGGGAGATGATAGAAGGGAGGACGGATTGGGGAAAAGGGTAGTTAGAAGCACACACTTTTGAAAAGGGACAGGGTCAAAGAAGAAAACAGAGAAAACAGAATAAATTGGGGGCAGGATAGGATTGAGGGAAATATAGTTTGTCTTTCACAATATATCTACTATGGAAACATTTTGCATAACTACACATGTACAACCTATATTGAATTGTAAGTCCTTCCAATGAGGGTGGGTGAGGAGGGAAGAAGGGAAAGAATCTGGAAATCATTTAACAAATGTTTAAAAATTGTTTTTTTACATGCATTGGGAAAGAAGATATACAGGTATACTGGCTCTGGGGTATAGAAATCCATCTTGATCTAATAGAAAGTTAGACGGGGCATGGAGCAGGATATAAGAGAGAGCAGATTGGGGGAAAGGGTATTCAGTGGGCTCCGTATTTTGGAGTGGGGGTAAGGGAAAGACGGGGAGAAAATTTGTAACTCACAATCTTGTGAAAATGAATGTTGAGAATAAAAATAAACAAATTTTAAAAACCAAGATATTAATGAAGTCTCAAAGCCAAAAACTTTAGGACTAGATAAATTTACAGGTGAATTTTCTCAGACATTCCAAAAAACAGTCCTTCCAATATTCTTTAAAACATTTGCAATAATAAGAAAAGTGGGCACATTTTTAATCTCTTTATTATACATTTCTGGTTTTGATACCTAAACCTCAGAGAAAAAAAACAGCGAAGGAAAATTTCAGACTAATGTTTTTAATGAACATTGATGTAAACATTTTAAATAAATATTTTCAAGGAGGCTACAATGACATATAAAAATGACATACACTATGTCTAGGTTGTGTTCATGCCAAGAACACAGAACACAGCATAAGGAAAGACTACAATATATATTTAAATTAATAATACAAACCATCTAAAACACTATTGTATCAATAGATATTTAAAAGGTTTTTTAAATAAAACCCAACATGTGTTTCTCTTAAAATTATAGAAATCATAGGAATAAATGGACCTTTCTTTTATATAGTAAATAATACTTATCTAAATCTAAGCACAAATATTATATGTAATGGGTGGAGGGGGAAAGCATTTCCAATAAGATAAAGCAAAGATGCCCATTATCACCACTACTATTTAACATAACAATAGAAATACTACCTATGGCAGTAAGACAAGAAACAGAAATTGGGGGAAGAAGTAAACAAAATGATCTCTTTTGTAGCTACGACTTTCTAACCCTAGTGAGGCAACAGAAACTAGAAATATAAAGAGTCAACTACAAATGAATTGAATTAATGACTTCAGCAAAGTTTCAGTCCTATAAAATAAATCCTTACAAACCATCAGCATTCCTATATGTTACCAACAAAATGCAGCAGAAAGAGTTGGACAGAGAAATTCCATTCAAAATAATCACAAAAATTACGAAATATTTGGGAACGTATCTATCAAGATTCACCCAGGGACTATATGTATTCAACTACAAAACACTCTTCACAGAAATAAAGACAGACCTAGACAATTGGAGAAATATTGATTGCATATGGGTAAGTTACAGCAACATAATAAAAACCTAAACCAATTTACTTATCTAGTGCTATACCAATGAAACTCCCAAAAGAATGTTTTATAGAATTAGACAAATAATAATGAAATTTATTTGGAGGAACAAAAGGTGACGAATGTCAAAGGCAATAATGAAAAAAAAGTGAAAAGAAAAGGGGAGATCCATCAATACTAGAACTAAAACTGCACAACAAAACAGTAGTCATTAAAATAATTTGGTACTGGGTAAGAAAAAACAGAGGTCATTTATTGGAACTGATTAGGTACACAAAATACAGAAGCCAAAAAAGATACAGTAGTATATTGTTTGCTAGACTCTGTTAGTAGAGGAAAGACTCATTTGACAAAAACTGCAAGAAAAAACTGGCCAGAAGTCTGGCAGACATTACAGATAAATCAGCATCTCATACCATACCTCATGATAAACTCCAAATGACCTAGACATTAATATAATAAACCAATTAGAGGAACAAGGAAGAAATTACCTTTTGCAAAGAGTTCATCACTGAACATAAACGATAGAGAGGATCACAAAATAAAATGGACAATTTTGATTTTATAACATTTAAAAGATTATGTACAAATAAATATAACGTAGTTAAGATTATAAGGAAAATAGGTAACTGGGGGAAGAATCCTTGCATCAAGTCTCTTTGATAACAGTCTCATATCTAAGATATTTAAGAAACTGATTAAAATTTAACACTAAGAACCATTCTCCAATATACACTATAAGTCAAAGAATATAAACAAGCAGTTTTCAAAGTAAAAAATCCAAGCTATTAATAAGCATATGAAAAATCAGAAAAGGAGATCCAGAGTCTTAAGGAAGAAAATGACACCTTGAGAAGAACTAAAAAATATATATATGAAGAATGAAAAAAATAGAAGAGAACGTGAAACATCTCATATGAAAAACAAAGGATCTAGAGAACACATCAAGAAGAGAAAACAGAAGAATAATTGGACTACCTGAAACTTCTAATTAAAAAAAAAATCTTGATACAATAATACAAGAAATAATTAAAGAAAATTGTCTTGAAGCATTAAAACAAGAGGGGAAAGTAGAAATAGAAAAAAATCTACTGATCACTACCTGAAAGAGATTCTATGAGGAAAACTCACATTAATATTATACTTAAATTTGGAAACCCCCAGATCAAGGACGAAATACTACGAGCAACAAGTAAAAAAACAATTTACATATGACGGTACCACAATTAGAATGACACAAGCCGTACTAGCATTGGTAACACTAAAAGATCTTGGAATACTATATATTGAAGAGCAAAAGAACTAGGCGTCCAGTTGAAAATATCATACCCAGCAAAGCTAAGCATAATTCTGAATGAAAAAAATGAACATTTGATCTACTGTCTGATTTCCAGGACTCTTTTTAAAAAAAACACCCTGAACTCAATAGAAGATTTGACATAGAAAAGCCAAGGGAAATATAAAGAATATGCCAATGACTGATTACAAGAGACTGAATAAGTTTTAGTCTTTGTCTAAAAGGTTTTTCAAAAAAAAATTTTTAATGACTGTACATTTTCTTTGACCAACTCTCATTTGACTTTTGGGAAAAGGATTTTTTTATCTTATAAAATTTAATCAGTAGAGTGTGTGTGTGTGTGTGTGTACTGGAAATGTAACCTTTATCAGAAAAGTTTGCTGAAAAAATTTCCCAATTAACTGCTTCCCTTCTAATTTTAGTTGGTCAGCCAATAAACACTTATTAAGCACCTGCTATGTGTCAGGCACTGTGCCAAGCACTGGGGATACAAAGAAAGGCAAAAGATTATCCCTGCCCTCAAGGAGCTCCCAGTCTAAGGGGGGAAATAGCATGCAAACAACTATGTACAAACAAGCTATGTACAGGATAAATAGGTAATAATTAGCAGAAGGAAGGCACTAGAATTAAGAGAGGCTGTGGAAGGTTTCCTGAAGAAGATGGAATTTTAGTTGGGTCTTAAGGAAAGTGAGGGAGGTCAATAGTTAAAATGAAGGACAGAGAGCATTCCAGGTATGGAGGACAGCCAGAGAAAATATCCACAACTGAGAGATGGAGGGGCTTGTTCATAAAATGACCAGGAGGCCAGTGTCACTTTATCTCACATGAAGAGTATGTGTAAAGTAGTAAGGTGTAAGAAGACTGAAAAGGGAGGAGGGGGGCAGGTTATGAACGACTTTGAATGCCATTTTTTATTTGATCCTGGAAGCAATAGAGAGCCACTGGAGTTTACTGAATGGCAGGGGAAGGGGGAAGGGGACATCATCAAACCTAAGCTTTAGGAAAATCACTTTTATGGCTGAATGGAGGACTAATTGGAATGGGGAGACATAAGGCAGGCAGACTGCCCAGAAGTCTATTACAACAATCTAGGTATGAGGTGATGAGGGCCTGTACCAGGGTGATGACAGTATCAAAGGAGAAAAGGAGATATATTCAAAAGATGCTACAAAGGTGAAATTGACAGACCTTGGATATGGAGGTTGGATATAGTTATGGGGGTGAGATATAGTTAGGAATCCAGGAAGATTCCTAGGTTTTGAGTCTGAGGGGCTGGGAGGATGGCATTGCCCTCTGAATGGGGAAAGTAGGAATGGGGCAGAGATCAGGCAGAGAGATAATGAGTTCTATTCTGGACATATTGAGTTTAAGATGTCTACTGGACATGCAGTTTGAGATGTCTGAAAGGCAGTTAGGATATGATATTACACATCAACAGAAAAATCGTGGTAGGATAGGTAGATTTGAGAATCATTAGCATAGAGATGGTTGTGAAATCCATGGAACCTGATGAGATCACCATGTGAAATAGTATAGAGGGAGAAGAGAAGAGGGCCCAGGCAGAATCTTGTTTGACTGCTAATTAGAAGGAATCATCTAGATGAGGATCTAGCAAAGGACACTGCAAAGAGTGGTCTGATAGGTGGCAGAACCAGGAGAGAGTGCCCTGAAAAGCTAGAGAGGAGAGTATCAAGGAAAAGAGGATGATTTATAATGTCAAAAGCTTCAGAGAAGTAAAGAAGAATAAATATTGCCAATGGATTTGGCAATTAAGTGATCATTGACAACTTTGGAGACAGCAGTTTTGGCTGATGAAGTCAGAAGCCTGACTGTAGAGAGTTAAGAAGAGAGTGAGATGAAAAGAAGTGGAAGTATCTATTGTGACATCCTTCTCAAGGACTTTCTACCATATAATATGGAAGAGATATAAGACAATGATTAGTGGAGACAGATAGATCAAGTGAGGATGTTTTGAGGAAGGAGGAAGATCTGGGCAAGTTTGTAGGCAGTGGGGCATAATCCAGTAGACAGGGAGAGACTGAATATAAGTGAGAGAGTGTGGATGACAGAGGGGGCAATCTACTGGAGAAAACAGGATGGAATGTGATCACCTGTGCAGAAAGACAGGTTTGCCTGACCGGGGAGAAGGGCCACTTCTTTCTGTGAAACAGGGGTGAAGAAGGAGATAGAGGCAGAAGTCATATGAGTAAAAATTAGATAGTGAAGAGAGAGCAAAGGGCCTCATCTTTTTTCAGTAAAATATGAAGTAATGTTCTCAACTGTGATGGTGGTAGGGAGGGAGAGCTGTGGGAAGTTAGAGGAGGGTGAAAAGATTTGGAATCACTGCTATGCTGAGTGGGATAGTAAGTTGATTTGGGAATAGTAAGGATTGCAACAGTGAGGGCCCTGTTGATAATATGTTACATAAATTTGTTGTGGATCTAGAATAATGGTTGCATCATTTTCTCCACCTTCATTCAGTGGCACCTGTGTAGGAGCAAAGGCAACAGATGGTGGGAGTGAGGCAAGGCTGAGGCTTGGCATCTCTGAGATTTGATGAGGTGGCTAGAGACTGAAGAGAAGAGAATAGTATCAAATCTCACTAGTTCAGCAAAGGATCAAGATGGGAGGAAGAGAGTGTGGCTAATGTATGGGGTATGGCCTGGAAGGGAACTGTGGGCTTGAGGAACTGAAGTCATGGTATGAATGAGTAAGCAGAGTTTGGTGTGGGAAGGCAGAGGGAGAGGTAGAAAGTCAATAGATTGTGATTAGAGAAGGGAATTTCAGAGTTCTTGAATGTGGGAGTCGTATGTTTGTGGGTACAAGATCAAGGGTATGATCATCTTTATGTGTAACTGAGGTGGGGTGAAAGAGTAGGTCATGGGAAATGAATAAGTTGAGTAACTATGAGGTTATAATGTTTGAGAGTATATCAACAATATGTATGTTGAAGTATAGGGGCAGGAGTTGAAGGGGAAAAAAAGATTTTGATCCAGGTGCTGAATCCATTTAGGAAGGAAGGGAAGTTTGCTGGAGGTTGGGGGACAATGGCTACCAGGATTTCGATTGGCTGTT
The DNA here is from genome assembly GCA_028627135.1 of Pseudochirops cupreus. NCBI lineage: Eukaryota > Metazoa > Chordata > Mammalia > Diprotodontia > Pseudocheiridae > Pseudochirops > Pseudochirops cupreus. Next base: position 3,432 of record JAQQSU010019807.1, on the reverse strand, counting down.
ATATATGAATTGTATGAGCCTCAAAGGAGGAGAAATTAATTAGGAGGAAAAATCTGGAAATGGCAATGGGGAGGAAGGAGCAATCCAACTCCCTGCCACCCCCATGATGACTGAGTCAAAGGAAATGAGTGAAAGTGCAAACAGTGCTAGAAAGTATGACCAGGGAAACTGCATCATCAGGAAAGAGCCAGGTCTCAGTGATAGCCATAGCATGGAAGTAGTAGGAAAGAGAAAGATTTAAGGTAAGTTTGTTGCCTAAGGAGCAGGCATTCCAGAGAGCACAGCAGAAGAGGTGAATGGTATTTGATTTGGGGCATTGAGGGGATGATGGAAATAAGGTAGTCGGGGATGGGGAATGGGGTTTAGAGGATGACCTACAGAGGTTCAAAATCAATAGGACATGGAGAAAACAACCAGTTAGTAGTTTGCTAATCATCGAGTAAAAAATTTAGGAAGATTTTCAAAGTCAAAAGTATTATGAGATGAGGGCAGGATCCTTTCAAATCCTTGAACAGTTCAGATGAAGGAGCAAGAACTTGGAGCAGATGGAGTGGATACTCCCCCAAAGGCTGGAAACGAAGTTGAAGACTTGACAGAATGGCGCCCTCTCCCACACCTCAGCATCAGGAGCCTGGTAAGAGGGAACAGCATTGGAGAAATGTTAATTGCTCATGGGTCAGCTAAGCCAATGTAATAAAACTGACAATACCTAAATTAATTTATTTATCTAGTGGCATGCCAATCAAACTACCAAAGGATTACTTTATAAAGTTAGAAACAGTAATAACAAAACACATCTAAAGGAACAAACTGGTAAGAATATCAAGGGAATCAATAATGAAAAAATAAGAAGGAAGGGAGCCTAGTAGTACCAGATCTCAAACTATACTGCAAAGTCATAATCATCAAAACAATTTGATACGGTTAATTCTGCTATAATGTGACACGTGTTCCCCAAAAGTACCACACTATACAAAATTGCACAATAAAAACAACAGAGCTTATGGGGGAAATGGAGTTAGGGACTAATGATTAAAAATTTGATCAGTAGGTGGAGGTAAGATGGCGGAGGGGAAGCAGTAACTTTCTAAGCTCCTCGAAGAATTCTGTCTCTAGAAAGCAGATTTGAACAGATTTTGGAGTGATGGAACCCATTGGAAAATGGAGTGTGGCAGATTCTCAGCCCAGGAAAGTGCCCACATAGGTCTAGGCAGGGGGAACATCTAGCACGCCGGGGCTGCACCAGTGCGGATCTGAGAGCAGACTACAGCAGAGGGAGAGGGAGCCCCAGCCAGTGGACTCACCCACCCCAAGGGCAGAGGATTATCGGAGCTGGGTAAGAGAAAACACAGGGCCTGCAGCAAGGACAGCAGCTTCTGCTGGGGCTACCAGCCTGCAGCCTGGATGTTTAAAAATTACATACCCAAACTTCCAGAAGTCAAGATGGAGGAATAAAACCTAGTTGCTCTGATCCCCCCTCCCTGACCCAGGAAGCCCAAAAACGAATGTCCCACCCAGAGTAAAATCCTGAATTAAAGGAAAAACAGCCTCAGGCTTGGGAGTCACTGAGGAAGGGAGAAGTGAGGCTGTACAAAGTCTAAGCCCAGGAGGGTGGAGCCAGCAAGCACTAACAACACAAGTCCTGCAACCCTGCCTCTGGCCTCCAGCTACTGATCCTGCCCCAGCTGGAGCCCAGAGACACAGAGGTGGAAACCTGAAATAGCCAGACCATCCCTCCCCCACAGGTTACTCTGTGAGCCTCAGGGTAACTCAGGAAACACTGAGAGTCCTGGCCTTGGCCTTAGTCTAGTCACTCAGAGGCTACAGCTCGCAAAGTTAACAACCAAACCCCCACCTCCCAGCCTGAGAAGCTCAGTACTTCTGCACCCCAGAAGCAGATAGCCACTTTAAAAATCCAGGACATAGGCAACCACAATGGGGAAGAAGGAACCTACAAAGTCTAGGACCATCAAATCTTTTTATAGTGAGCAAGAAAAATCAAATTCAGAAGACAACACGGACTCTATACTCACACTGGAGACCACAGAAGGAAATGTGAATTGGTCTCAAGCCCAAGAAGCATTCTTGGAGGACTTCAAGAAGGATTTTAAAAACCATGTTAGAGAGGTAGGAGATAAATTTAAATCGACAGTGACCAAATTGGAAAAATCTCACTGAAGAAAACAAATCATTAAAAAGTAAAATTGGAGAACTAGAACAGGAGGTCCAAAATCAAACCAGAGAAAATACATTCCTAAAAATGAAAACTGAACCTATGGAAAAGGAGCTTCAAAAACTAATTGAGGAAAATAATTCACTAAAAATTGGAATCAGTCAAATTGAATCTAAGGACTCCATGATGCAGCAAGAATCAGTCAAACAAAACATAAAGATTGAAAAATTAGAAGAAAGTGCAAAATATCTCACTGGAAAAACAATTGACTTGGAAAACAGATCCAGCAGAGATAACCTAAGAATTATCAGCCTACCAGAAAGCCATGATGAAAAAAGTGGCCTCCAAGAGATTGTCAAAGAAAAAGGTTCTGAAGTCCTAGGATCAGAAGGTAAAATAGTTATTGAAAGAATTCACCCATCTCCTCCTGAAAGGGATCCCAAATTGAAAACTCCAAGAAATATAGTAGCCAAATTCCAGAGCTATAAGATCAAGAAGAAAATACTGAATGCAGCCAAAAAGAAACAATTCAAATATCATGGAACTACAGTCAGGATTACACAGGACTTCATAGCTTCTACATTAAAAGATCAGAGGGATTGGAATTTGATCTTTTGTAAGTCAAAAGAACTAGGACTGCAACCCAGCAAGACTGAGCATTATCTTTCAGGCAAGGAGATGGTTATTTAATGAAATAAAGGATTTCCAGACTTTCCTGATGAAAAAGCCAGAGCTCAATGGAAAATTCAATCTCTACTTACAAGACCCAAGAAAGACATAAAAAGGTAATCAAGGAAAACACACACTCACACATACACATACATTCACAGATGGACACACATGCACATAACTGGGGACTCCACAAAAGCAAACTGTTTACATCCCTATATGAGAAGCAGATACCTGTCAATATTGAAATGTGCATAATTATTGCGACATTTAAAAGGGATGTACATAGATAGAGGGTGTTGGTATAAGTGAACTAATCTGATGATAAAAAACCTTATTAAGGGGTACAAAGGAACTGTAGTGGGAGAAAAGGAAAGGATGAGGCAGAAAATGGTAAATTATGCTACACAAAGAGGCATAAAAACATACTAAAGTGGAGGGGAGGGAAGGAGGGAGATGAGCATCATAGGAATGTTATTCTCATTGGTTCTGATTCAAAAAGGGATCAATATAAACAGTTAAGTTTAGATCTTAACATGAAAAGGCACAAAAACTCATAACAATAGAGGGAAAAGAGGGAGGGAGAGGAG
>JAQQSU010019806.1:0-10182 GCA_028627135.1 Pseudochirops cupreus | reverse complement strand
ATAGGAGAGAATAGACTGGGGGAGGGGGGAAATACTGGGATGGCTGTTTTGGGGTGGTGGGCGGGGGAAAGACGGGGAGAAAAGATGTAACTCAAAAAAATTTAATAAAGAATCTCATATAAAAAAAAAAGAGAGAGAATACAAGGTACTAAAAAAGAAAATGCAAGCATTTAAATAAAAACCTCAAACAAATGGTGCCATTCTAAATTGTACCCTCGAGAGAAAAGTCAATCACTATAATTAATGTTTTTAGCATTTTATGTTCTACGGGATTTTTTTATATCATGTAAATTACAGAATTTGGTCTTTTACACACAGTTCTTTATTCCTAAACATTCATTGTTAAATTTTTTTGACTAAGTGAATTCAATATGATTCTGAAAACTTTTATGAGTGTTCATTTATATGGACTAGATGAAGTGTCTACATTCCTTATTTTAACATGGGTCTATAAAAATGGTAAAATATTTACATAGTTTCAATATTTAATAGAGTTATTTCTCATGTGGATCAATTCATCTTATTCTAACACTTCCTCTGCTTTTGCCACAATTAAATTATATAAAAAGCACTCTGAGAAAGTAAGTGAAACTGAACAGTTACTTTAGTGGTGATCTGGGATTGAAATTTTCTAAAAAGGGTCAAATGCTAATGTCCTGAGATGATGGCAAAGAACTAACTCTTCTTTGTCAGTAGTAAGAAAATAAAAGCTGCTTTAATCTCCTCAGATTTATTCACCTCAGCTTCCTAATTTGCAGATATAACATGGTGCCATGGGAAAATCACTGGTGATATGTGTTTGGGTTGGTAGTTCTGGCTCTGCCCCCTGTGAGCCATATGACTATGCCAAACACTTTACTTTTCTGAGCCTTATTTTCCTCACCTGTTATATGGAGATAAAGATACTCATGCTACCTTTCTCAAACAGCGGTTGTAAAGAAAGTGCCTTATAAACTATAAAGTCTCCCTATATATAAACTATATAGGTGAGGCATTACTATTTCTGTGTCATATTACTATTGCAGTTGGCAATCCATGATATAAAGGTGACAGGAGCACTAACTCATATACATCTGGAGTTTTAAAGTTAATCAAGTCTTTTCCTCATAAACTTGTGAAGCAGGTCAAGGGAAGGGAGGAGGAATAAGCAGTGTCTACTATGTGCCAGGCATTGTGCTAAGCACTTTACAGATATTAACTCATTTGATCCTCATAATGACCCTAGGAGGTAAGTGCTATTATTTTCTCCATTTTATACTTGAGGAAACTGAGATAAACAAAAGTTAAATGATTTACCCAGGGTCACACAATTACAAAAGTCTCAAGATAGATTTGAACTCAGGTCTTCCTGATTCTAGGCCTAGTGATCTATCCACTGAGCCACAGGCTGCCTCAGCTGGTAAGGAAAATACCATCATCACCATTTTATGGGTGAGGTAGGAGCAGAAGGAGAGTGTTTTAACACTGGCACAATTCAAATGACCTTTAGCCCTGAACTTACTCTGTGTAGATCTGCCTCAGTTAAATCCAATTCTCACACAAGTCAAGACCCCATGATAACATTAGTCCTCTTTGAAACAAAGGACAAACAACAACCCTGAACCCAATAGGCTGGAAAATGCTACAGATAAAATTCCATTATAACAGACTTGAAGTTTCTATGCTAGTTCTTTTGCTGTACTGAAATTATCTTGTATCAAGTATTATCTGAAATCTATGGGCCACTGGCAAATTTGTCACATGGCTATTTAGTTGGGACGTTGATATTATTTTTTGAACTGGAATATGACTTAGAATTCTTGCTAAATGTATCAGTAAAGAATCAACTGACCTGTTAGCTGTATCCTGGATTATAAATCTCTGATGTTATAACATACCTCTTTGTTTCAGGGCTCTTCTTTGTAACTTTTTTCCTTGGTAATCTGCCAAAACCAGTCTGGCTGCCTCTGGAGCAGTGTGGGGAGTTTTAATTTTGTTTGGTTTTGAGCTGAATACCAATTTGATTTGTGCTACGAAATTTCAAAGTGACTTAAATTCATAAATCTGTAGCTGAGGTGCCAAATAAACAGAGCAATAAAAATGAGATCTTTTCAGAATTGCAGTAAGAGACTTTAGAGTGTATGTAATGCTGAGATAGGTCTACTTCCTGAATTGCCAGGGTAGTTGTCATTTCCTAATGACTTACCAAGGATATACATAGTCCAGGAGAATGTACATTGTTGTGCCGTAGGGCTTAATTATAGGTTTGGATTTTGTACTACATACCTTTCCACATACCCAAGCATGTGGTAAATGAATTATATTGATATGATACCACTATTTGGTGGAATTAAAATACATCTATAGTGAATTAAAGCCTAAAAGTCTGTTCTTTAAATAAGGCTTTCTAAAATAAGAACAGAAAAAGTAATATAACTGCCATTAAGTCTTTCTGGACTTCTTCATCTGAAAAATGGGGTTAAGAATACTTGTAATACTTACTCATGGGACTGTTGTTAAGGATCAAATGAGATAATGTACATTAAGTGCTTTGCTACTAGCACATACAGTACCGTATGACTGCCTGCTATTATTAATAACACAGTTTATGAGTCCATCTTAATGTTAACTATTTCATTCATGAAGAATAATAATATATAGAATAATAATATATAGAATTTTTCTTCTCTGTCAACTGGCTGGACAGAAATTTTGATCTTTCAATCTAGGGACAATTTGCAAGTCTGATTCCAAAAAAAGCATGTTCTAAAAGACAGCAAAAAAGACCTTTGTTTTCCCTCTAATTTCACTAGAGGAAGGCAGCATGATATCCTGGAGAGTAGAAAGAACTGGCTTCAAATCCTGCCTTTGACACACACTGTATGGGCCTAGGGAAGCAATCTCTCAGGACCCCAGATAACTCTAAGACTATGTCACACAGAAGGTTCTGATCTGTGCCCATAGAAGAAGGCCCTCTCTGGGAACTCCCTATACTGATGAAATCATGATTCTGGTTAAAAAAAAAAAGTCACTAGAATCTCAACATTGTGAATAAGATTCTAAAAAGTAGAAAATACCCAAAAGGTTATTTAGTCCAAATCTAAAATTCCCTCATCACTGTCTTGCACAACTATAAAATAAACTTTTTGGGATTAATGGCTGAAGAAATTGGACTTTGAGAGTGGTACTAGGTTTGTGTTAAAAAACAAAACCTTCAAAGTGACTTAGCTTCATAATCCTTCCTAAAGAAGGCAACAAAACTTACTCATGTAAGGAAGGCAATTTTAACAGCATATTTCTCCCACTGGTGAGTTTCTCCTGGCACCTCCATTTTAGAAGAGAGAGGAGATTGTGTTAGGTCATTCCCCCCAAGCTGGGCTTGTGAATTTATGGACTTCAACTCTATGTCTCATCTGCAATCTCACTTGTGTTATGTTGGTCCTGTTCTGCCACTGGTAAGCCCCTCCTGGGACCTCCATTTAAGGAGCAGCCCAGGTCTCCCCACCACTTCTAAGTTCCATTGTACGCTGTCTTCCCCCACTGGATCAGCAGTTGCTTGAGGGTGAGGTGCTTACATTTGTATCTTAAGTGCTTAATACAGTGCCTGGCACAGAAATACTTAACAAATGTTGGCTGCCTTGCCTTGACTCATGGTTATCATCTTGATTTTAAATCACAGTGGCAAAAATTTATAGAGGAGATGAGGCCCTTTCCCCATTTTTTCACAGACTTCTTATTTCTGTATCATTGATCTTCTCTTGGTCAGATGGAGTCAGCAAAAGCAACAAAATTTCCATTGAGATTTTGCCACTCTTACCTCTGACCCTCCATACTAACTTCTTTTGTCATCTATATAATTTTTCATATTTTTACTGGCTATAGGCAGCATGAAGATAGGATGTGATGATAAGCTCTACCGCTAACTTGCTATGAGAACCTTAGATAAATCACTGCTCTCAGCTTCACTTTCTTCATCTGAAAACAAGAGACTTACATTGGAAAGTTCCTTCTAGGTCTAAGATCCCAAGATTCTATATTGTCCCCATTCCTAGCAATGTGTTTCAAAAGCCATGGTTGGATTGTAAATTTCTTGAGGATAGAGATCACATCCACTTTTATAATTCTATAATATCTCTACTCCCATACAAAAGGCCCTAACTAAGTATTACTGATTGGCTGGTTTACTTTCTGCAATACAATGTTCCTGGTAAAACCAGAGTAGACAGTATAGCACACATGCTACAAAGCCTTTAAGTCTGCTCTGATATTGGGCAGCAGGCTTTTTTGTCTATTAAAAAAAATACACTGGCTTTATAGATCTTTGATTACTAGTATAACAGTGGAAAGCACATATTCTGCTTTGTTTATTTTCAGCCTCCCAGTTTGGGCTATATGCAGGATTTGCCCAGAGCATGTTAAAACATGATTATATGCTTCTTTGACTGCCAAAACCGTAAGTGAACAACGGGCTCACTTTGTTGTGCAAGCTCATAAAATTCCACTTGTTGATAACTGTGCCTGTGATAACTGGTGTAACTCACTGTAAGAAGGCAGAGTAGGAAGAAGTAAGTATCTCATCTTGTTTTTATGTCTAGATCTCCAACTCATTTTTTTGTTTAATACTCTCTAGGTATTTTAATTTGTTCATTCATTAAACAACTTGATATTAAGCATCACTCTGTGCAAAGTAACATGCGTTGCAGGGGAGGAGATACAAAGATAATTAGAACATAGTCCTAACCCACATGTATATTATTCTAATGTAGCACTGGGCATATGATATATAAACAAATGTGTAATATGAAATAAATGTACTATAAAACAGATTATAATGTACAAAAGATGAAATCTTGAAAATCAGAGGAAGAGATAAACTGGAAAAAGACAACAGAACTGATGAACAAGACTAAAAAGCTGGTTTTCTGAAAAGACTAACAAAATTGATAAACCCTTAGCCGATCTCATTAAAAAGAGTATAAAATTAAAAACAACAAAATAGAAATTGAACAGAAGGAAATCACAATAAAACCAAAAGAGAAAAAAGAGATCTATCATAATTCAATCCCAAAACCAGAAATAAGATTAGTTACAAAGCAAGAGTTTTTAACTTGGGTTCAAGTTAGATTTAAGGGGTTCATGAACTTTGATGGAAAAACACATTATTTTTATTAACATTTCCTTTGATTATAAATATAGGCTACACATATTATTCTGACAAGGCTCCACTAGACTACCAAAGGGGCACATGACACAAAAGCAGTTAAAAATTGTTTCTGTAAAGGAACTACCAAAATGGGGGGCAGGGGGTAATTCCAGCTCCTGATGAATTTACAGGAGAATTCTATCAAACTTTTTTAAAAGAGTAATTAATACTAATTTAAGGAGTAACTAAAGTTAATTATTGGTAAACATTGATAAAGCATTCTGCTAAACTATCTTCACAAGACAAAAATAGTCCTAATACCTAAATCAGGAAAGAATAAAGAAAAAAAACCACTATAATCCAATAACATTAATGAATATAGATACAGGAATTTGAAAAAAAAATTTGGTTATTACAAAGTGGAAAACACAGCACAGATGAAAGGACAGTTCAAATGAAAACATCTTAAACCACATGATTATTTTAAGAGATATAGAAAACGCCTGAGATACATGCTTCTGGCCAAGATAGCTACCTGAATGGGTGACAGAGTTACATTTACTACAGTTACTACATACATACTTCAGAAAAAAATAAGCTGAATAATGCTCAAGAAATCCAATGAAGGGGTGGCTAGGTGCACATAATGAGTAGAGCACTGGCCCTGGAGTCAGGAGGACCTGAGTTCAAATCCAAACTCACACACTTAACGCTTACTGGCCACGTGACCTTAGGCAAGTCACTTATCACCAACTGCCCTGACTTCTCCCCTCTAAAAGGCAAAAAAAAAAAAAAGAAAAGAAAAGAAAAAAAAAAGAAATCCAATGAGAACCTTTAGTAAGTGACTTACTCTACCCCAGAACTACAGAAGAGATTAGGCTGAAAACTAAAGGCAAAAGAAAAGGGAGTCCTTGAGCAAACTCAAAGCCAATGCAGAGGAGCCTCCCACTATGACCACAAATGTCCAGGACACACGTAGCCTTCATGGCTCTGGGTATAAGGTTCCTGTGAAAAAACTTCAGGGTGTTCAGGAAGCCCTACTGTAGGGAATGTGGAAGTACAGGAGAGCAATGGCCAAGCAACTTAATGTCCTCAAACCAGGACTGCTGAGGCCTAGAGCTGAGCTCTTTAACACTCTATCCTGAGACACCAGAAAGTGCCCTAAAGAACTAGCACTCTGAAACTGAAAGATATAGGAGGGTGCAAATTTTTGTTCCTGAATGCAAAAGATACTTGGGAGTGATATGGGGGAAAAGTCTCAGGGGGCATGGGATTTTTGCCCTACTGCTAAGCCTAGAGCGTACTCTAGCAAGTTGGACCTCAGCCAGGCTGCCACCCTTCTCTCTCATCCTAGCAAGTGAAGGTCAGTGCAGGAACCCAGATGACCCAGGGTAAGACCAATCAGGACCAACCATCCCAACCAAAAATGCAGCAGGAGACACAGTCTGATCCTGACACAAAGACCAAGTTTAGGAGGAGATGAATCAAAGAAAATGCCAGTCAATATATCAAAAATGATTGCAAGAAAGATTTAATTGCTCTGATCAATGCAATGAACAACCATGATTCCAGGTAGTGAAGAATATGACTCCCTCACTTCCTGATAAGGGTCAAGTCACGTTAACAAGCATTTATTAAGTACCTACTATGTTCCAGGGAGTGTAGTAAGTGCTGGAGATATAGGGGAAAAAAAGTCTTTGCTCTCAAAGAACTCACAGTCTAATGGAGGAGACAACATGTAAATGGCTATGTACAAACAAGATATATTCAGTATAAATTAGAGATACTGTTAGACAAAGATGTTAGCATTAAGATAGCCCAGGAAAGGCTTCTTTTTAGAAGGTGGGCTTTTTAGATGGGACCTGAAGGAATCCAGGTGATGGAAATAAGGAGTGTGAGCATTTCAGGCACGGAGGATAGGAGTTTCCTATTCAAAGAACAGCAAGGAGGTCAGTGTCACTACTATCATAGATGGAAGAGAATAAGGCATAAGAACTTGAGTAGATAGTTAGGAAGGTAAATGCGTATGATGAGCTTTAAAACCAAACAGTGGGTTTTATATTTTATATATTTATATTTGACCTTGAAGGCAATAGGAAGAATTTACTGAGTAGAAGAGTGACATAGTCAGAACTATAATTTAGGAAGATCACTTTGATAGCTGAGTGGAGAATTGCCTAGAGTAGGGAGGGACCTGAGGCAGGGAAAACAATCAGAAAGCAGTAGGCAATCATCCAGGCATGAAGTGTTAAGGACCTGCACCAGGGTAGTGGCCATATCAGAGGAAAGATATTTCTATTTACAGCCTTTATGAGAGGTGTTACAAAGGTAGAATCAACAGGACCTAGCGACTGACTGGATTTGGGGCATGTGAGAGAGCAAAGAGGCAATGATAATATGAAGGTTTCAAGCCTGGGTGACCAAGAGGATGGTAGTGACCTCAAGAGTAATAGTTGATGAACTCAATACACAGAATAAGACATAAATTTTTGCCATGGCCAATGTGAGACTTCATTTTGCTTAACTATGCATAATTGTTACATGGCTTTCACTTTTTTTAGTTTAGTGTTTTGCCTTTTTTCCCCAGTGTGAGGAAAAAATGGGAGAGCAAATATTTGCTAATTGAAAAAAAAATTAAAATTAAGTGAAAGGATAAGGTAGGTTGGAAATTATGAATTTTTCACAACTGGGGTACAAAGGAAGAGTAAACATAAAGTGGTGAGAAGAATGGGCATCAGATGAATTTCACTCTCATTTGAAATTGAGAAAAGAGTCTTGAACGTATAGAGTTTGATGTAGAAACATGGTATTTTAAAGAAAAACAACTCTGAAAGACTTAAGAATGTTAGTCAATGGAATGGCCAATCAATGGGGGATCTATGATGAAATATGCTTACAGAAGTGACAGATACAAAGTGTGGAAAGACACTTTTTTTGGATATGGCCACTACGTTTATTTGCAACAAGGGTCCCTTCCCACCCCTTCCCTCAATTTTTAATTGAGGTAGCTTAGTCAGTAAATATTTAGTATGTACTTTCTATATGCCAAGCATTGCGCTAAGTCCTAGAAATACAAAAGAGGCAAAAGACAGTCCCTATCTTCAAGAAGTTCACAGTCTAATGAGAGAAATAATAAACAAACCAAAATGTACAAACAAGCTATACAGAGGATAAGGAGGAAATAAATAAGAGAGAAAAAGTACTAGAATTAAGAGGGTTTGGCTCAGCAATAATGATGCAAAAAAAGAGAGTCACTGCAACCTTTTTTTCAAAGGAGTTGGGTTAGCAATCGTGATGCAAGAAAAAAAAAAGAGGACCACTGCAACATTTTTAAAAATGTAGAGAAGAAAACAGAAAGTACTTCGGAGGACAACACAGACCAGCAGGACTGTTTTGAAAATAAGAATTTTGAATTGAACTGAATATGAAAATTGAATTTATTATATAATTTTTAAAAGCAAGCTAAATGAAATGGCCATTTATGGTTTTACATAGTCTTCTTTTTATGTTCTGTTGTGAATACGGAAATGCTCAGCAGTTTATACAGTCTTGATTCTGCAGTCCAGAAGACCAGAGTTCAAATTCAGCCTCAGACACTTGCTATCTATGTGACTCTGACACTTAATATCTCAGTTTCTTCATTTGTAATATGGAGATATGTAGTGCCAGTACAATATTTACAGCACCGACTGTGACTATAAATGGTCCCAAGTAGTGCTCGATTGCAAAATATAACAGATTCTACATTTATCTTATTCCCCATTTATTTAGACACCAGAAAACTAAATCCCAACACCAGGAAACCAAATCCATCAAAGCAACATAAAAGTTAATGCACCACAATGTAGCACCATCCTTTAGCCTTCCCACAAATCAATATAAGATCAATATTTATTCACAAACTTCTCTATCTCCTTGCCTGAACTCCTCTCTCTCTCCCACCATCTCTCTAGCTCAGACTCCTGGGTTCCTGTGGGCTCTGCTCCACCCGCTTCAGCAAAGTCTTCCCATCACAGGCTCCACATAATTACATTCAGCCTCTCAGGGGGCAGAGTTTACTTTCAAAGCAGGGGAGGTCTTCAAACTCCCCCCTAGGCCTATTAAGGGGTAGGGAAGATTTTCAAATTCCCATTCCCATTACAAGGTAATGAACAGCACCTATCTCCTAGGGTTTTTGTGAAGATCTGAAATTCAATTGGATATTCACTGAAATTCAATTTTAGGAGATGATATACAAATGTTAGCTACAAAAGGATGATAATGAGGAGGAAGAGAAGTAGAGTGAGATTTTTTTGCCACTGTGCCTTTACTTAGTACTGTTCCTTCTGCTTAGGTTATACATCTTAACAAAAGACTCTACTAGAATTTTATTAAAAAATAAACATCCATGGAATACCAGACAAATTTTAATGGTGAACTCAGAAACTTGATTTTTAATTTAGTTAATATTGATTTTTAGTTTTGAATATCACTACCTTGCCAAAAATTAAAAATTCTACTTGGAAAATATATGAAGAGAGAATTTACTTCATATACAGAATATCCTTAGTATTGTGTTTCTGTGTTCTCGGTCTGAAAAATACATCTTGATTTCAAATTACTTAGCTTATAAAACAAATTTTCAGGCAGCACTGCTGTGTTTACATTTAACACCTATGGTTCTCCCATATATATATATATATAGCAACATAAGCTAGAAAACAATTATTTTTAGCTGAAAATACTTATTCAAGGAGTAACAGGGAAGGCCAGTGCTCTATTTTCTTTTTTTTTTTTCTGACTTTTATTTTTTTTTTATTAATAATAAATTTATTTTATTAAATTTTTTTTGAGTTACATATTTTCTCCCCGTCTTTCCCCCACCCACCACCCCAAGACAGCCATCCCAGTGTTTCCCCCCTCCCCCAGTCTATTCTCTCCTATGTCACTTTTTGGTAGGGCAGGATGGATCTCCCAACTGCAGTGCCTGTGTATCTCAAGTTCCAGTTGGATGTAGTCAATAATAATAATAATAATTGCGTGTGTATATATATATACACATATACACATACACACACATA
>JAQQSU010019805.1:0-10183 GCA_028627135.1 Pseudochirops cupreus | reverse complement strand
GACTTTAGTGGGAAGTATCTTTGTGTGCGTTTTGGAGTTCCAGGATTGGTTTAGAGTCCTATTTTATGGGTATTTTGGGGTGGCTATGTGAGAGCTGCGATATGTTGCTGCTTCTACGCCGCCATCTTGGCTCCGCCCCCCGGAACTTCCTTTTCAGATGTATCCTGGAACTCTTTTCTGAGGGGACTCATAGTGGTAATGAGAATTTGAAGATCTTCCCTGCCCCTTAATAACCATAAGGGAATTTGAAAACTTCTTTGAAAATAAACTCTGACCCCTAATAGGCTGAATGAAATCACATGGAGCTTGTGGTGGGAGGAGTTTGATAAAGGGTAGAGTAGAGCCCATAGGAAGCTGGGAGTCAGAACAGCTAGACAGTGGGAGAGAGAGAGGATAGCAGGCAAGCAGACAGGTTTGTGAGTAAAGGTTGGTTTGTAGGAAGGCTGTACTGTTGTGGCTTACTAACTTCTTTGCTACTATGATGGAATAGGCTTACTGGTTTGGGGATTTGGTTTTCTGGTGTTTGAACAAATGTTTTGCTTCTGTCTTCTATATAGAGAGTCTATTATATTTTCCAATTGATGATTATGCAGGTATATTTATAGTGATCATGTGTGCTGTGAATATTGCAGTGGTGCTACAGACCGTGTACAAGAAAAAATCATGAAGGTTCCATTTCAGTACCACTCTAGCTAAGTGTAATCCTCCCTCATCTACTGCTGCTTTCTTTCATTACCCAAAGAAAACATGTATAAGTATTAGTTTTCTGCCCTGTGAAATTTTAAAAATGAATCACTAATTCTCTCTGTATCTATCTGGATCTGTCTCTCACACTCTTTTTCTTCTCCTTCTTATTTTGTCTTCTATTTCTTTCTCCTCCTCTCCCTCCCCTTTCTCTCTCTCTTATCTGAGCCCATAGGGCAATATTATCTTCTGTTACTTAGTGCTCTTGCCTATGCAGGTAAGATCATTCAGATTGCTGGGTATGTAGGAAAGTTATTATTTCATTTTCAGAGTTGTTGGAGTTAAATGTTGTATTGTCAGAGGTCCTGATGTATAAGGTCTACTCAGGTCAGAGAGCCATAATCCAGCTAAGGTTTAAGATATATACTACATTAAACATATGCTATGTAAAGATTTCTTTTTGTATTAATGCTTTTACAATACATTTTCATTTGACCTGTACATTTAATTTTTTTTCCCCAAAGGTAAAGAATTTTAAAATTTGGTTACCTTTGCTGCTCACAGAATCATCTATCACTCTCTTACAAGATGCCTTTTGGTGGTGGTTTCTCCATAAATATAAGGTATAACAATTGCTTTTTATTGTAACTTTTGACTGTCGTTTTGAAATGATTCCTCAAATATTCTTTTTTTACTTCAAAATTTTCTATGTATTTGTATATTTATCTTTTCCTCCATCTGCCTCCTGTTGAAAAACAAATAGACAATGAAAACTCTCATAACAAATATGCATTGTCTAGCAAAACAAATTCCCCTATTGTCCATGTCTAAAAACGTATGTCTCATTCTGCTTTTTCAATTCCTCACATCCCTGGCAGGAGGCAGTGATGTTTCATCTCCACTCCCCTGGACGTCTCACCTACCACCGCATTGATCAGAGTATTTAAATCTTTTAAAGTTCTTTTTCTTTATAAAGCTGTTCTCCTAGTTCTGCCCATCTCACTATATATCAGTTCATAGGACTCTTCCCTGTTTCTTCTGAATCTAACCATCTTGTGATTTCCTGTGACACAATAATATGCCTTTACATTAATAGATTATAATTTGTTTAGATATTTCTCCGATGGGTAAGCACCCCCCTAGTTTTCACTTTTTTACTACTATGAAAAGAACTAATACAAATATTTTTTAAATATAGATCCTTTTTCCCCCTCCTTAAACATTGTTTCTACAAAGGCAGCCCTAACATAAACATTGTTTCTAGGTCCCTTCCACAGAGAATAATTCTTTGGTGTAACCGATGGTGAAAAGTTGTTTGAAGTCTGGAATTCCCCTGGAGGAGTCAAGGTTTTAAATTTGGCATTCAGAAATCCCACTCTCAGCTTTCTAAAAGTAAATCAGAAAAAGATTTGTGAAGCCAAGTAGACTGCTATAAATAAAACAATAGCTCTTCTGCTTTCAAGTTGATGAATCTATTTTGGGATTTTAAATGTGTTTTTCCCCCACAAAGGAAGTAAAAAAAATATCACTTTTCTACCTTGATCTGTCAGACTGGCTTCCAAGAAGATGGTTCCAGAGGGTCTGAACAGACTCTAACAGGATTCTTCTGACCCCTTTCATTAGATCATGTAGTTGTAACTCTGTACATTTACTACATAAGTTTAATGAATCATTTCTTTTGAGGATTTAACCTATGAAACACAAGTAACTGAAAGTTCTCTCCCAAGTTTAGTAATATTTGCAGATACTACAACCTGTCCTATTCTCCCGCATGCCTCCAATCTTGTAAATGTTCTGAAGTAGAGATGCTAACTCTACCTAGACAGCTAATATAATCACTCAGGTACCTACTCTAACACATACACTCAACCAAAGATAGAGGACATACTAGGTATTAAACAGATTAATCACCCGATTCTTGTTTTGTGTTAACACACCTTCATCAGGATACAGTAAGAGACATATCAACCACTTTGATGATCTGTTTGATGAAAGGTAGGCTCTCTTACTATATTACACTGTTGTACCCAAACCCAAATCCCAGGTCACTGCACACCACCTGATTTGTGGTCCACCATTTAGCTCCTTTGATATTTCTATTCTACATTTTGTCATAGCTTGAAAACTGCTTAAGGCATGTCTGGGCATATTGCTCATGGCATAGTTCCCTGACCCCTCCTTCCCTATTCAGGATTTTATTATATTCTCCTTGAATTATTATAGTGTATAAAGTTCATTATGGTGCAAGGATCTTATCTAGGGACCATCCTGTCTTGTCACGCTGACCAAGCAGGGCCCCCACCCTCCTCGCCCAGAACATGACCCTAGCCTGTTCTGGGGAGTTCCAGTCCCCTTTACCCTATGACTCTCCACCCTGCTCTGGAGAGTGCTGACTATGGCCCTCCACTCCGTGCCCTCCACCCTGTTCTAGGAGGGACCCCCATGACACAGGAAGGTTGCACCCTTGTACCCTTGTGCCATATTCCCAAATTAGCCCTGAGCTATAGATCTAACCAATGGCTGTTCTTTCCTTGTGTACATCATGGCTTCTGCTAGCTCCCCTCCCTGATTGTGGTTTTTTGTGGTTTTAGCCTATATAATCAAGTCTGTACCCCCAAAAGACTGCTACTCATTTGAGTGAATACACTCAGGTAGTCGCGCGCTTAATTAATAAATCCACACCTAAATTTATCTTGAACCCAGGTCTCAGCTCTCTCTTATTCTCTGCATAACAATACAATTAGTATGTGGTCTACATTGTTTAGGGAAACTATGAGGGCTAAATTCAATTATTTCTTCCAAAGTTATGCCTTATCATATTATCTAATTATTCATTGTTGTGGAGTTGTTTCAGTCATGTCTGACTTTGTGTCCCCATTTGGAGTTTTCTTGGCAAAGATACTAGAGTGCTTTGCCATTTCCTTCTCCAGTTCATTTTTAAAAATAAGGAAACTGAGGCAAACAGGGTTAAGTGACTTGTCTAGGGTCACACAACTAGTAAGTGTCTGAGACTGGATTTGAACTCAGGCCCTTCTGACTCCAGGATAAGCAACACTTGTAATGGTAATGAAATTTGAAGATCTTTTTGTATTGATAAATTGACAGGTACTTAGCACCTACTTTCAAATTAAGCCTCTGTTAAAGAAACAGAAGGAACCCCTGTTGCTGACATAACAGGAAGAGGTTGAACAGGGAGGAGCAATACTGTATATAAGGAAACACCCCAGCTGGGAAAGTCAGAATTTTCTGGGAGTTTGTGGTGCCAGAGCTTCTTCTGAGGGCCAGCCAAGCTGCTGAGGCTGCTGAAGTATTTCCCAAGGGCCAGCTGGAGCTGCCAGAGGAAGCATGACTGTGGTGCTGTTAGTCTGTTTGTGGCTTTGTTAAGTCTTGACTTCCTGGGAATAGAGACTGTGAAGGATTTAAGGTGAACTGGATACTGTGAGCTTCAGTGTAGAACAAGAACTGCACAGAGAGCTGGACAAGGAGCTGGGAGCTGTCTTTGAACGCAGGTGACAGTTTGGTGAATTCAGGTAGGAGCTGGGACCATAGAAGGTGATCCAGGGAATCTGGGAGCCTACTTTGGATCAAGATGAAGAGATCTCTCTGTGGATACTGAGTAGTGACTGATTGAAGTTGTAACTTACTTATGACCTTGGAATTATAACTTATTTGTGACTGAAGGGTGGATAGCCTATATATTTTCCACTACCCCTTACGACAGTACTGAGTAGTGACTGATATTGTAACTTAATTGCACTCCATGGGTGGAGAACTTTGACTATTGTACTCTGTGTCAGTATGAGTGAGTTAAGGATTAAGGAGGCTCTCCTCCTTAAGACTTATTGAATTAAGGACTTAACTAAATGATTGATTGCCTAAATGGATGCACTTTGTTTAAAAGAGAACTCCTGAATGATTGAGTTACTAAGAGATTGATTGACTAAATGATTGTACTTTGTTTAAACTATGTGACCACTTTGGTGAAAACTATGTGGCCATTTTAGTGATAAGTGGTAGAGTTATGATGTCATTGTGAATGCTGTATTTTGATTTCCTAAGATAAGTTGTAATATTGTGAATGCTGTACCTTGATTTTCTATGAATGATTTGCCTTCATTTACTGCTGAATAGAGAGTTTGCTATACTATGTAATCAGAACCTTGACAGCTGTTCACAGCAGTGGTCCTCTGGAAAGCTGCTCGGGTACATGGCATTACAACACTCTATCTACTGTGCCGCCTAGCTGCCCGATTATTCGTTACCAAAGCAAAATAAGCCATAATTCACAATGCATCTCTTCAGTTATGATCCCATAGAAACTCTTTTATTATTTTTTGACAAGGATTAAATCACAGACAAAATGCATATATCCATTAGCTATCAGTCAAACCAGGTAGTACAGTGCATAAAGTGATGAACTAGGTGTCAGGAAGACCTGAGTTAAAATCCTCACATAAGCACTAGCTATGTGACCCTGGAGAAGTCACTTAATCTCTTAGCCTCTGTCTCCTCATGTGTAAAATGAGAACAATAATAGCACCTAGTCTGCAGGTTTATTATAAGGATCAAAAGACCTAATTAATGTTTTCCCTCTGTAAATTATCTCCTTTCCCTTTCCCCCCCCCCCCGTTTTTTGCTTGTTCATAAATAGTTGTTTTCGTGTTGTCCCACGAATTAGATTGTGAGCTCCTTGAGAGCAGGGACTATTTTTTTGCACCCCAGTGCTTAGCACAGTGTCTGTCACTTGGAAAGTCCTTCATAAATGTTGTTTCACTGACATAATGGGATCACAGATTTAGAAGGGTACTTAAAATTGTAAATAGTCTCCCAGATGTAAAGCTCATCAGTATCATGAAATTGGGGAGAAATATCACTGCCAGACCAGATCCCAAGAAGAGAATTTCAGGTTCAGTTCTGGAAATAGGGTAATCAAGGCCCAGAAAAGCTAAATGTTTACCAAAAACTATACATGTAGTAATGAGCATAGTGGGGTGAAATTCAAGTACTCTGGCTCCAAATTCAGTTTATGTTCTGCTAGACCATATCAAACCAAGAAAGTATGCAATCAAGCTGTAAAGAATTTTTTGGTGCTTATGTCACATAACATTTCATCAGGTCCCTAATAGTAAAATAATTCAAAAAAAAGAAGAAAAAGATTTCTTTTCTATACTCGTAACTATCTGCAGATTATATTGACTGACTACTCAGGAGAATCAAGTTGTATCCTAAATCTCTAGTAAATATACACACACACACATATCTGTATATGTGTATATATGTACATATGTATATGGGCAGCTAGATGGCACAATGGATAGAGTGCAGGGCCTGGAGTCAAGAAGACTCATCTTCCTAAGTTTAAATCTGGCTTCAGATACTTTTTTAGCTGTGTGACCCTGAGCAAGTCACTTAACTCTTTTTGCCTCAGTTCCTCATCTATTAAATGAGTTGGAGAAGGAAATGGCAAGCCACTCCAGGATTTTTGCCAAGAAAACCCCAAATGGGGTCATGAAGAGTCAGACATGACTGAAACAACTGAACAATACCATGTATGTATATAATATATCTGTAGCCTATATATAGGTGTATCCTATTTATTGGTATAGATAAAGAACTATTATCTATACTACACATGCATAACCTATGTATCTCTAGCATATATATACTTATATATAGTATCTCTAGCCTGCATATATGCATTATATGTCGCCTTTATGATGTAGATACAGCTTATATACATATGTGTGTATGCAGACTAGCAATAAGACATATTTGATTCATATTTATATACACACATGCATATATATACATATATACATACATACACACACAAACATACATACATATATGCACACATACATCTATGAGATTTAAGACACACTCAATTTCCCCCAATTAGTCATTACAATACTGTATATAGTATTGATTTGTACTGATATGCAGCTAAATCAATATTAGTGAGAATAGTGGTATTGTTTTATGTATTGTCACAAATCTCTTTAATGTCTGGATTAATAGAAGACATTTGTTTTCTTAAATCTACTTCTGTCTTCAATCTTTTGCAATGTATTGTTTCAGTGGAAGAAGATCCACGCTCACACAGATGTGTAGTTGGAAAAGTGAGATGTGTTTTTTACAGACAAATGACATCTTGGTAGTATTAGGAAAATAGTTTTGCCCTTTTGGATCCCCTGAAAGGTACTCAGGGATCCCCAGGAGTCTCTGAACCACATTTTGAGAGCTACTACTCTAGGCAATTCTCTAAGACTATCAGTTGCAGAGAAGGTACAGACTTGCATTGGTAGAAGTTTACTCACGGAGTTATTGCTACCCCCAAGGAAATCACCTTATTATTAACCCTCCACAAGATTTCTACTCTAACGACTTATCATGGGGTGCAAAGCATGCTATGGGATTATTTGCCAGACACTGTCTAAGCCCGGGGCATATAAAGAAAAGCAAAAGACAATCTCTGCCCTCAAGGAACTCATAATCTAGTGTTCAGCAGTGTTTACCCAACTGTAAAGGTTTTGAGTATGATTCTAGCAGCAGATTGTCTGCTGCCCAAAGACCAATGTTTATCAACATAAGGAGTCTTGTGACCACTAAGTGATGAACACGGCACATGAAACAAAAACAAAAGATAGCCTTCTGTCCTGTGCTGCCTTCTTCTCTTTCCATGGTGCAAATAGTAGCATAGGGGAAAATGAAACAGAGGATACTAAGAATCTTAGTTTTTTCACCATATATCAAAGTAATGTAACTGATGATGCTGTTTCATTTTGAAACACTTGCATCAGACTTCTGACTTTTTCATTCAATTGAAACTCCTCTCTCCAGTTACCAGTGACTTCTCATTTCCCGAATGAAATTGCTTTTTCTAAGTTCTCATCCTTTTTTGATTTCTCTATAGAATTTGACACTTCTGACCCCCCTCTCTTCTTCAATGCTTCTCTCTCTAGATTTTCATGATGCCATGCTCTTTTGATTCTCTTCTTGCCTCTCTAATGGCTCCTCTGTCTTCTATGTTGAATAATTATCCAAGAAGCTATCATGTGGACAACAGTCACACCCCAGTAAAACCATCTCAGCAGACAGGCTAAGCCAGGTTGAAGGTAACTGATTGGCTTTAAACTGATTTGTTGGTGAGTTAGGAGATGTACCTCAAGAATGTGAAGGCTTCTCCTCCCCACTTCCCTCTCAAGCAGAATGGGCTGATTAGATCAATTTGTCCAATAGCTACAAAGAAAGCTGAAGCAGGCACAATGGAGTGCTTATAGCTTGATCAGACATCAAAGATGCTAAAGGCATCCACTGCTTCCCAGGCCATCTCTGGTCATTTTTATTTTTGTCTTGCCACTGGGCATTGATGGATCTGGAAGAAAGAGTGAGACTGATGAATTTGTGCAATCAGTCTCATTTAAATCCACTTCATGCCCAACTAAAGACATACCCATGATTTAACAAATCCCCTTCAAAAATAAAGGACCACCACCACCACCAACAATCATCCATATCCTATTTCCTAACTCTGGTTGTACCCCAAGTTTCTTTCCTACAGGCCTTTTTACTCTCTATTCATTCTTGGTGACCTCTTCAACTTCCCTGAGTTTAATAATCAGTTGATCAGCTAGATTTTGTATCTCCATCACTATGCTAGGATCTGGAGTTAAAGAGTCTTATCCTCAATTAGTTTACATTCCATTATTTTTTTCTGTTAATTTTTTTAAAATTTTTTACTTTTAGTTCCAAATTCTCCCTAAATCATTGAGAAGACAAGAAAGATGATACCCATTATACATGTGAAATTAAGCAAAACCTATTTCCATATTTGCCATGTTGTGAGGAAAAAAAGCAAGAAAAATTCAAAGAGGAAAAAAAAATTTCAGTCTATACTCAAGAGTCCACCCATTTTCTATCTGGAAGTGGATAGCATTTTTCATTATGAGCCCTTGGTAACTGTCATGGATCATTGTGTTGATCTGAATTGTTAAATCTTTCAGTTTATTATTGTTACAACATTACTGTTATCATGTACATTGTTCCCAGGTTTTGCTCCCTTCATTTCTCATTAACTTACATAAGTCATTTCAGGCTTTTCTGAAACCCTCCCTGTCATAATTTCTTATAGCACAATAGTATTCTATTGCAATCATATGCCATAACTTGTTCAACCACTCCCCAATTGATGGATATCCCCTCAGTTTCTAATTCTTTACCACCACAAAAAGATCTGATATAAATAGTATTGTACACATGGATCTTTTCCCTTTTTTCTTTGACCTCTTTGGGGTACTGACCTAATTGCAGTATTTCTATGTCAAGGATATGCATAATCTTATAGATTATGTTCCAATTTATTGGGCATAGTTACAAATTATTCTCCAGAAGGGTTAGACCAGTTCACAAATCCACCAAAAGTGTATTAATGTATCTCTTTTTTCACATCCCCTCTAGCATATCATTTTCCTTTTATGTTATCTTAGCCAATCTGAAAAGTGAATTGTTTTAACTTGCATTTCTCTGATTATTAGTGATTTAGAGAATTTAATTCCTTTTTCTGAAAACTGCCTGTTCATATCCTTTGACCATATACCAATTGAGGTATGCCTCTTATTTTTTCTTTGTAAACTTAGCTCAATTCCATATGCATTTAAGAAATGATATCTTTATCAGAGAAATTTGGTGTAACTCCAATCCACACACACTTTCCTGATTTCCTTCTAATTTTGGCTGCATTGAATTTTTTTGTGCAAAATCTTTTAAATGTAATATAATTTAAAGTATTCATTTTACCTCCTGTGATCCTCTCTGCCTCTTGTTTGGTCATAAAATCTTCCCCTATTCATAGATCTGACAGGTAATTTTTTTCCATGGTCCCCGAATTTACTTATGATATCACCCTCTCTGTCTAAATCATGTACCCATTTTGTCCTTGGTATATAGTGAGAGATGTTGGTCTATGCCTAGTTTTTGTCATACTACAATTTGCACAGTAGTTTTTGTCAGGTAAAGAGTTCTTGCCCCAGCAGCTAGTGAACTTTAGGTTTATCAAACATCAAGTTGCTATGCTCATTTGCTTCTCTGCATTATGTATCTAGTCTATTCCATGAATCAACCACTCTATTTTTTATCTAGTACCAGATTGTTTTGGTTATTATTGCTTTGTAATACAGTTCGAGATCTGATAGTGCTATAGCCCCTTCTTTTAACTTTCTTTTTTCCATTTGTTCCTTTAATATTCTTGACCTTTTATTCCTCCAGATGAATTTTGTTACTGTTTTTCTACTATATTTTCTTTCTTTCTTTATTTTTTTTTTATTAAATTTTTTTTGAGTTACATATTTTCTCCCCGTCTCTCCCCCGCCCACCACCCCAAAACAGCCATCCCAGTGCTTCCCCCCTCCCCCAGTCCACTCTCCCCCACATCAGCACCCAGCAGGGCAGGATGGATCTCCCAACTGCAGTGCCTGTGTATATCAAGTTCCAGTTGGATGTA
>JAQQSU010019804.1:0-10183 GCA_028627135.1 Pseudochirops cupreus | reverse complement strand
ATCCAACTGGAACTTGAGATACACAGGCACTGCAGTTGGGAGATCCATCCTGCCCTACCAAAAAGTGACATAGGAGAGAATAGACTGGGGGAGGGGGGAAATACTGGGATGGCTGTTTTGGGGTGGTGGGTGGGGGAAAGACGGGGAGAAAAGATGTAACTCAAAAAAATTTAATAAAGAATCTCATATAAAAAAAAAAGGAATCTAAAGTTGCATTGCTGGGCTTGCTTTGCTTCCTTTGCCTACTCATGTTGCCAGTCAATTACTTGACTTTTAGGTTCAGTAGAACTCTGCTTTCAGAGGGGAGAGCTCTATCCCAAATTGCTGGGGTTTTCACAGCTGCCAGAGCTATCAGGAGGCCACCATTTCTGTAGCCCCTACCAGCTTTGGCTCACTGAAAATGCACCTCAGGACCACCACCCAAGACTGTGACGCTGATCCAGCCAGCTCAAGGCAAGAACACTCAGCCTTTGAATGATTGCTTGGCCCCCCTGCAATCTTTAGGCTATGAACTCTGAAACAGCCACGTGCAGGCGGCTGCAGTGCCGCAGCTTCAGCCACTTCTAGCCCTGGGGCAGTTGGCCAGACACTCTCCCCCAAATTTATCTGAGTTCTACTGACGTTTTGCTTAGTCCTTGTTTCTTATGGGTTGGTAAATCTGGAAAATGCCACAGCTGCCAGTGATTCCCAGTCCAACTGCAGCTTGTTCTGGCGGCCCTAGGGCTCCAGCTGCAGGTTCATGCAGTGCTGGTCTGGATTCCCAGTGTACTGCGATGAACCCCTTCCCATCTGCCTGACAGGCTGCCTTCAGCAGGAGCTTTGCCACTCTGCCCCTTTGTGAGTTTCAGAGCTTTAAAATTTGTTTTGAGTCATATTTTATAGGTATTTGAGGTGGTTGTGGTGAGAACTGTGGAGTTTTGCTGCTTCTATGCTGCCATCTTGACTCCACCCCCAAAATCTTTTCTTAATTACTTTCTTCTCTTTGAAACTCTCTTCTTTATAGGTGTTTGGGATACTGCTTTCTCCTGATTCTCCTTCTACCTATTTCATTGCTTCTTCTCAATCTTCTTTGCTGGATCTTCATCCAAGTCAAGGCCATTAACTATAGGCATCCCACAAGGCTCTGTCCTGGGTTGTCATAGTCATTGTTGTCATCATCATTATCATCATCATCATCATCTTCTTCTTCTTCTTCTTCTTCTTCTTCTTCTTCTTCTTCTTCTTCTTCTTCTTCTTCTCCTCTCCCTCTCTCTCTCTCTCCCCCTCCAGTTTTACTTGGTGATCTCATCAGTTACCATGGATTCAATGATCATCTCTATGCTGATGACACTCAAATTTATTTATCCAGCCCTAACCAACATGCTGACCTCCTGTCTTGCATCTTCAACTGCTTTTTAGACATCTCAAACTACAAGTCTTGAAGACATTTTGAAATCAACATGTCTAAAACTGAATTGATTATCTTCTCACCCCTCCCTCAAGTCTTCCCCTTCTGAACTTCTCTATTACTATTGAGGGCACCACCATCTTTTTATTTTCTTAGGTCATTTTAAACTCCTCACTCTCTCCCTCCATGTTTTATCTGTTGCTAAAGCTTATTGATTTTACCTGTATAACTTTCCTTGAATATGTCCCCTTCTCTCCTCTTATTCTTCTGCCAT
This sequence comes from Pseudochirops cupreus, assembly GCA_028627135.1. Lineage (NCBI taxonomy): Eukaryota > Metazoa > Chordata > Mammalia > Diprotodontia > Pseudocheiridae > Pseudochirops > Pseudochirops cupreus. Next base: position 8,522 of record JAQQSU010019804.1, on the reverse strand, counting down.
CCTGGTACAGGTCATCATCTCCTTACATCTACTGCTAAAAAAAAATAGAAAAAGTTAGGAAGCTGTGGAGAAAAAAAGACAGAAAAAAAGACACAGAAAGAAACAAATATAGTAGCATAGCATTTGAGAAACTCAAAGACTTCAAGTACTTGGGCATAGATTAATTATTCAACAGACATTGTGAAAACTGGAAAACAATCTGGCCGAAATTAGGTTTAAACCACCTTCTCCCAATGTTTACCATGATTAGTTCCAGGTGGATACATAATCTAGCTATAAAAGGTCATATTATACATGAATCTGAGGAAAACAGGAAATACTTTTCTCAGATGTTAGAGAAAAGTCTTAATCAAATAAAAAATAGAGAGGAATACAGGAAATCGGATGGACAATTTAAATCAATAATGCCAAAATTTTAAGGGAAACAGTTTACTTGAGGTTGGGGGGGACTTTTATTGTGAGTTTATGTGGTAAAGGTCTGATCTCCAAGATGTATAGGGAACTGGTTCAAATATATAAAAACAAGAGACATTCCCCAATAAATAAATGGTCAAAGGTAGTTTTTAAAAGAAGCAAAGAAATCTGTCATGAACCACATGAAGACATACTCCACGTCATTAGTAATAAATAAAAATACAAAGGAAAATGATGCTGAGTTTGCACTTTATGCCTTTCAGATGGAAAAAAACAACAGAAGAGGAAAATATCACGTGCTGGAGGAGCCGTGGGAATAGGCTGTCGGTGTAGCTGTGCCTTGGCTAAACCATCCCAGAAAACGATTTGTGCCCCCAGAGTTATTAAACTGCACGCCTTTGACACAGCAATTGTACTTCTAAAATAAACACCAGAGAGATAAAGGACAAGGACCCACATACACAAAAACTAGTTGCAGCGATACTTTTTGTGGTAGCAAAGACTTAGAAGCAAAATGAACGGACACCATTTGAGGAATGACAAAATACTTTTTTTATATATTAATGTGATGGAATATTATTGTACTGTGATGAAAAAAGAAATGGATTCAGAGAAACCTGGGAAGCTGTGTATGAACTGATCAGTGGAAGGAGTAGAGCCAGGAGAACAATTTATGTAATGTCTACAACATTGTAAAGAAAATGAATTAAGAACTCTCGTCAATGCACTGACCAATTGTAACTCCAGAGGACGTGTTATGAAGTATACTACTCACCTTTTCAGAGATAGATGGGCTAGAGGTGGAGAGACAGATGCACATTATTTTTGTACATAGACAATATATATTTGTTTAGATTGGCTGTGCTAACTTGTTACAAGGAAGTTTTCCTTTTTTTTTTTTTTAACACTTGGGATGGAGATATTGAGAAATAGCAATGCCAAGAAAAAGAAAGAAAGGAGAATCAATGAAGCATTAAAAAAATTAGAAGAGAACATAAGGAGGTTCAGATGGTAACACAGACAAGCAGAACAACTTTGGAATGAACATGCTGAATTTATACGTGCTTTTATTTTATCTTTTTTTTTTTGAGGACCAGCTATGTTTAATGGTGTTCAAACTTCTAAGAGATCCATTTATCCTAAATGCTTCTACTAGACATCTCTTTGTTTATATCATTTTAGTTACTTTCTCATTTGAAAGTAAGAAAACATATCTTATTTTCAAATTTTTTTCAGGAGTTAACAGCTTTACCACCATCACCATCACCACATATACAAATATATATTCAGATTACTGAGATTTTTTACCATGTATTATAATATTGTACTTTGTGTGTTTTTTTAGATTTTCTTTTTTTCAAATTAGTAAACATTTATTTATCCACCCAGTTAAAAAGTAAAGCCCTTCTTTAAAGTATGAATAAGCAAGAAAAATTCATTTGCTGGCCATGTAAAAATGTATGTGTCATTCTGCATCTTGAATCTATCATTAAGAGGTGGGTAGCATTCTTCATCATCAATCTTCTAGTATCATAGTCATTGCATTGATCAGAGTTCTCAAGTCACTTAAAATTGTTTCTCTTTACAATGTTGTTACTACATAAATTGTTCTCTTGGTTCTGCTAACTTAATTCTGCATCAGTTCATACAACTTTTTCTAGATTTCTCTGAACCCATCCCTTTTTAAAAATTTCTTATGTGGCAATGGTATTCCATTATAGTAATAGAACTCAATTTGTTCAGCCATTCACCATTCACCAATTGACAGGCTCTCCATTGGTTTCCATTTCTTTGCCACTAAAAAAACAGCTGTTATAAATACTTTTTGTAGATATGAGTCATTGTTTTCCTCTTTTCTTGATCTCTTTGGAGTATTGACCTAGTAGTGATTGTGTCAAAAGATATGCACAGAGGCAGCTAGGTGGCACAGTGAATAGACCACCAGCCATGGAGTCAGGAGAACCTCTATTCAATCCAGCCTTGGACACTTGACACTTACTAGCTGTGTGACCTTGGGCAAGTCACTTAACCCCAATTGGCTTGCCTCCCCTCTCTGAAAAAATAAAGACAAGTACAATTTAATAATTTTTGGGGCATAATTACAAATTGGATCAGTTCATAGTTCTACCATGAGTGTATTCATATGCCAGTTTTCCCACAGCCACTCCATTATTAATCATTTTCCTTTTTTGATCAACTTTGCTAATCTATGTGAAGTGTAGGCTTTGAATTGTTTTAACTTGCATCTATCCAAAACTTTCAGTAATTTGGAACATTTTTGACATGACTATTGATAGTTTGAATTTCTTCCTTTGCAAACTTCCTGTTCATGTTTTTTGACCATTTATCACCTTAGAAGTGACTTGTCTTGGAAATTTCAATCAATTCTATATGTTGGAATGTCAGAAAAACTTGATGCAAAAATTTTTCACGCAGTCAATTCTATCTTTCTACTCTTAATTGTATTCAACATACACAAACTTTTAAAAATTTAATTTATTTTTTCCAATGGACAAAAATTTACCTTTTCTTCCTCTTACCTTCCCTTCATTGAAAAAGAAAGAAAGCAAAACCTTTGTAATAAATGTTTTATTAAGTAAAACTAATTCCTTCATTGTCCATGTCCAAAAAAAGGTCTCAATCCCTATCCTTAGTTCATCATCTCTCAGTCAGGAGGTAGGTAGCAGGTTTCATCATGAATAATTTAAAATTGTCTTTACAATGTTGTTATTGTATAAACTGTTCTCTTGGTTCTGCTCACTTCATTCTGCATGAGTTCATACAACTTTTCATCACGAGTCCTCTGGAGCTGTTGTTGCTCGTTGCTGATTAGAGTTTACCACCCCATCTTTGTAAAGAAGAAGAGGAGAGTGGTGAGAGAGAAGTAACGATAACATCAATGCCCTAGGTTAGCTGCAATCTACTCTGCTTCTCTGGCCCCATTCTCTACACTTTACCTGGAGTCCAACCACAGATTTTCATCCTTTTTCTTTGCTTTTAAATCCTGCTTCACAATCTTTCTTCCGTATCTAGAGTTTATTTTGCTTAGGACTAATAATCCCTCCTTTATTCTACCTTTTCTCTTATCCTCCCCCTCTCCCTTGTTCCCTTTTCTTCTTGTTTCCCTGTTGAGTGAAATTTCTGCACCCAACCGTGCATGTTCTTCCTTCATTTGACAAGTTAATAATTATAACAATAATGTTAATAACAGCTAACATTTATGTAGTGCCTACTATGTGCCAGTTACTGTATTAAATGCTTTATAATGATTATCACACCTGGTCCTCACAACAACCCTGGGAGGTAGGTGCTGTTATTAACCTTATTTTACAGATGAAGAAATGGAGACAAATAAAGGTTAAGCAGCTTACACAGAGTCACACAGCAAGTAAGGTCATATTTGAACTCACGTCTTCCTGACTCCAGGCCCATTATGGAGTTCATCTGAATGTCCAGTTCAGATGAAAGTGAGATTTAAGTCTCACCTGCTCCCTACACTCCTATTTCCTTTTTGGTATAGTCTCCTATTTGTGCACTGAAATAATATGAAATAATTTCCCCTAACCTCCCTCTCCTTTTCCTCCCTTTAGTGATATTTTCCCTCTCCCTTTCCTTTCTTCTTTAAGATCGTTGAACTGTTTTTAAAAAATCCCTCCCAGACCCCCCTATCCTTTTCATTACACTCCCTCTCCACCACCCTTGATGATGATAGGATTCTGAAGGGACATGTGCATCATCTCCCCATATTATTAATGTAAACAATTCATCCTTGCTTAATCCCTAATAATTACTCACTCATATTTACTTTCTTAAGTTTGATCTTGACTCCTTTGTTTTTGTTTTAAAGGTCCTGTACAACTTTGGTCTTTATCAACAGTATTGGTTGGAAGTCCTATTTCACTGAAGGTCCATTTTTCCCATGTAGGACTATATTCAGTTTTTCTTGGTGAATTATTGTTAGTGATAAACCTATATTTTTTGCCTTTGGGACTTTTGTACTATGAGCTCCCTACTCTTTTATAACACTGATTGCTAAATCTCATGTGATATAGACTGTGGGTCACCTGTACTTGAATTCTTCCTTTCTGACTATTTGAAGGATTTTTTCCTCTGGCTAGGAAGCTTTATATTTTGACTATAATGTTCCTAAAGTGGTTTTATTGGGGGTTTTTGGTTCTTAACAGACATAAAATGTTTTATGATTTCTTGAAATATGATGTTTAGACTCTTATTCATGTCTCTCAGTCTAATGATTCTTAAATGATTTCTACTTAATCTGTATCCTTCTGTTTTCTTCTATTTTTTTAATCCTTTGTTTCAGTATGTCTTGTTGTCTCATTGAGTCATTAACTCCTATTTGGTTCATTCTAATTTTCAAGAGTCAATGGGTAAAATTTTGTACCTCCTGTGCCAATCTCTTAATTCTCTTTTCAAATTCTTTCTTCCATATCCTTTATTTCTTGTCCATTTTTTTCTGCTCTTTTTCCAGTTATTTCTTCTAACACACTCATTTATAAAAATCATTTTAAGCTCTTAAAAAAAAACCTCTTGCTTTGTATCTGCTAGGAATTGGAGTTTAACTTGCACACAAGCAAAGTCTTTGTTTGTAAAGGTGTTTTGGAGTCATCATCCTGTGTTTATTTCTTGAGCTTCTCTGTCACCTTAATAGCTCTTTATGGTGCTATTATGGGATTCTTTTTTCTTTGTCCATTCTTTTTTTTTTTTTTTTGCCTTTTGGAGGGAGGAAGGCAGGGCAATTGGGGTTGACTTGCCGCAGGTCACATGGCTAGTAAGCGTTAACTGTTGGAGGCCGGATTTGGATTCGCGTCCTCCTGACTCCAGGGCCAGTGCTCTATTCACTGTACCACCTAGCCACCCCTTCTTTCCTCATTCTTTCAGTCTTACTTTCTTATTTTGAACTTTGCATTAGGCCCAGGCTTTGAGTTCTTCTATAGGGATTGATAGCATCATGCTTGGTCTGTTTTATGTCCTCTTGGGTCCTGCTGCTGTTTTCTTTTGGGTGTTCTTTCGAGAGCCATATTTCCCCTAGAATCTTAGGGACAGCTTAGTATGGGGATCTGAACATTTTTATCATGCTCACAGTGACATTTGTTTGCACTAAGCTCTGCAAAGTCCTGACATAGGTTTGGATCTAAGCAACAAAACTGTGGACTTCCTCTACTGGAGATCCAGTAGACAATGGCCAGACTCAGCCACTTCGGGCCAGCTGCAAAGCTTTGCAGGTTTTCTGTGAAAGAACAACAAGCTGCTTTAATCTGGGTTTCCTGCCCTTGCTGTGTTGCTGTAGGCTTCAGGCCGGTCTGTAGGCAGGATTGGAGACCCTGTTCCACTCCCATGGTCAGGGCCACATAGCTGCTACTTGATTCTGCACTTGTTTCTGACTCAGTACACAGCCTGGGGCTCCCTGCCACTTCTTCCCTAGACCACCAACGCTAGTCACAGAGCCTCCTCTTACTTTGCCTGGATCTGTGACAGTACTGGATAACGATTAACATGCCTATCCGTTGGAGAGTTGGGGAGGTGTTAATCAGGAGTTATCTCATCTGCCAGTCCCCTATATAACTGAATTTCAGGTCCATTTCCTATCCAGTCCCTATGCTGTCCCTAATTATAATCCTTGAGAGAAAGGCGAGGATGTAAAATAACTAAGATCTATCTTGTTAGGAGTTGCTTGTCTTTAAAGAGAAATAAGAAATAAAGGGAAATCATCACCAGAATGATGTGCCCTGCATAAGATCAAACTGTTTTGTGCCTAACATGGGGCCTTTTTTTGCCCTAATGAGTAGTGATTAGCAGTCCCTTATTCAGCTAGAAGGCTTTGAATGGTGCTCAAAGCTGGATCGTGCCTCCAGTGTCCTCAGACTTCTCTGTCTGTCATCATATGCCTACCTGGGCTGGAAAAGTGACTTTCCATGATTTTTTTCTTGGATTTCCTGGTCACGACTCAATCTGGTGAGTTTTCTAGCTTTTTGTGAAGGATGTACGTTTAGTGGAATTAGGCTATGTTTCTTCCCTCTACTCAACCATCTTGGCTTGTCTCCTTAGTACTTACTTAAAATAAGAAACAATACTCTTTGAAATTCAAGATATCCTTGTAATCCTTTTTTCCCCCTGTTCTTTGCATATGGGAATATTTATGTCTGTTAGTGTTTGTTAAGTTCAGAATAACAAAAAAAAATTTTTTAAGTTAAATGTAGGTGGATTACAATTTAACACAGTTCAATATAGGACAACCTTAAAATAGGAGTTAGGAGAAAATTCTTATTAAAAAGGAATTGTCCACTCTACAGGAGAATTAATTATAGGGTTCCTTTAGGAATTTCCCTAGTGAATTTCACTCTAGCTATTTATTGAGTACTTAAATGTCATTCTAGTGGAAAGATGCTGGATTGAGTGTTGGAGATCTGAATCTGAGTTCTAGTTCTGTTCCTCTTGGTAGTATGCCTCAGGCAGGGTGCTTTTTTTAGCCTCAGCTTCCTCTTTTGATAAATCGGGATAATAATAGTTAATATTAATCCTCAAATCAATTTTCAGATGACTTTTCTTTTATGTGTACAAAGCATTTTTCTCACAAATTCCTTCAGAGGTAAATAAGCACAACTATTTTTGTTATTCTCAGTGAGGAAAATGAAGCTCATAGAGTTAGACTCGTCTAGAATCAAAGAACTCAAAAGTATCACAACCAACACTTGAATCCAGGTTCTCTGACTTCACATCCAGTGGTTACCTACTTTACAGAAGTGTTACAAGGAAAGCGTTTGGGAAATGCTAATGGACTATATACATATGAACTGTGTTTCATGGATTCAGAAAGATGAGGATTCAAGTCCCTCCCTGACACATCTGGGCTTTGTGTCTCTGGCATAGTCACTGAAGCTCTCAGTACTCTAAGCACTGCTCTAAGCCTATATGTTGCAGACAAACTGCTGACTGTTGTTCAGTCATTTTTCAGTCATGTCTTTGTGGCTCCCTTTGGGGTTGTCTTGGCAGAGATACTGGAGTAGTTTGCCATTTCCATCTCCAGCTCATTTTATTGGTGAGGCAAACAGGATTAAGTGACTTGGCCAGGGTCACATAGCTAAGAAGTGTCTGAGGATGGATTTGAAAGAATGAAGATGTCTTCCTGACTTCAGGCCAGGAACTCTATCTACTGAATCCCCCTCCTCTAACCTGCTCTAGTAGAAGGGATTATTTCATCTGGGAATTGTCTATGTCAATGAAATCACAGGTCCAGTTCTGATCCAGTTCCTATGCAGAATTCAGATCTAATATCCAGTTTAAATATGTGAGCAGAAATCAGAAACAAAAATCATCATCAAAGTCACTGCATCTGTGTGAAATAAGGACTTAATTGACAAAAAAATTCAGCATATATGTAATATTTTCAGGAGAATGACCTTAATATGACAGGGCACACTTTTAATTCTCAAATACAAATGCTTAGATGTTCAGCAGATCCTCTTCACCTCCCCCTCTCTCCTTAACCTCTCCCCCACACACCCTGGCCCACAGCTCAACTGTGTGAGGTCAGCTTGGGGTTTCATTTGGGATGATAAAGCTGTATCAATTCAAAAGGAACCTCAGAGATTATAGCCAAATTGAAGTCAATATGTATTGTGGAATGAGCACTAAATTTATAGTAAAAAATGTGTTACTTATTCCTTGGGCAAATCTCTTAATCTCTTAAATTCTCATCTGTGAAATGAAAGGGTTAGATTAGGTAATCTTTAAAGTATCTTCCATCTTTAAATCCAATGATGCAAAGGGAAGGAAAATGATTTGTCCAAAGTCACACTGCTAGAAAATATCAGAACCAGAACTAGACCCCAGGTTCAATAATCTTTCTATCACATTGAATCATCCATCAAGTTCTCTTATTTTAGAGACAGAGAAATTGAGACCCAGTGTTACAAAAAGAAGGCTGTGAGCCTAACTGGTTTTCTTCTCTTCTTTCTCCATCCTGCCACTCCCCTTCCTGCTTTGCCTTTAGTTTTCTAATGTTCAGTGTTAAAGAGATGTAGGAGAAAGTATTCTGCCCAAAACTGGCCTTACCAATAGACAGGATAGGCAGTCATCTGCATAATGTC
>JAQQSU010019803.1:0-10183 GCA_028627135.1 Pseudochirops cupreus | reverse complement strand
TTTGTGCGTGTACGTGCGTGCATCCATGTGTGTGTGTGTGTGTGCGTACGTGCGTGCATCCATATGTGTGTGTGTGTGTGGTTCTTTCACTTGCATTATTGTAATTATTTTATATGTTGTTTCCTTGGCTCTGCTTCACCCTATCAGATCATGTAGATCTTTCTATGTTTCTTTGTATTCATCACGTATGTCATTTTCTACAATTTCTTTAGCCCTTTCTGGAGCTCTGTGGGTATCTACTTTGTTTTCAATTCTTTGCTATCAGAAAAAGTGCTGCCATAAATACTTTGGTATATATGGATACTATCTTCTCATCAATGACTTCCTCAGAATTTAAGCTCAGTAATGGAGTCTCTGGCTCAAAAGGTCTGGACATTGTAGTAATTTTATTTGCAACATTCCAAATTGCTTTCCGAAGTGATTGTACCACTTTGAAACTCCACCAACAATGTATTGGTGTGCCTAGCGCCCCATAGCCCCCTCAACATTAACTGTTGCCATTTTTGGGTCATCTTTGACAATTTGCAAGATGGGAGGTGAAACCTTAGGGTTTGTAAATTTGCATTTCTTTTGTTATTAGTGATTTAGAACTTTCTCTCATGTGGTTGTAAATACTTTGCAATTCTTCTTTTGACAAGTATTTGTTTGTAACTTTGGACCACGTATCTACTGAGGATTGGCTCTGTGTGTGTCTATACACACATATACACATATATATACACACATACATACATGCATGTTGTTGTTTTTATGACTTGGATACCAGACCCTTATTAGATCCATTTGACCCAAAGATTTTACCCATTCTACTACTTCCTTTCTTATCCTAGATGCACTAGTTTTGTCTGTATGGAGAGTATACTCTTATTATGATCATCTTACCGTTGTCCAAATTAATATTTTTGGAACTTTGAGGGGGGGGATTCAGTTTCAAAGGAAATTAACAAACCATATGAGAAAATTACTTTATGGCCACAACTTGTTTAAGACCCAAGCCATGATTAATCAGCTTGGTCACCCATCTTATCCACCAGACTTGATTCTACGTTGCTGTTTCCTAAAATTGAAATGAACTCTCAATGACTACAGATTGCTACAATTGATGATATTCAAAGAAATTCAGTGGAGGCTTTACAGAATTATAAAGGAGGAAGCACATGGCATAGGCAATGCAAAGGCATGAAGACAGGAGATGAAATATACTTCGTGAGGAACAAAGAGAAGACCATTTTGGCCAAAATGCATCTGTGTGAGCCAAGAGAAGAAGCTGGACATGAGAGATGTCATAGAGGTAGAAATGGCACCATTTGGCAACTGATTGAGTATGTACAGTGAGGGAGAGAGAGGAGTAGAGGATACTGGTAAAGTTACAAAACTATGAGATTGAAAGGATGAGTTGTACCTTTGACAGAAATAGGGAGGTGTCGAAGAACTTAGGACCACCCACGATAAGAGTATAATATGGATGAAAAATGAGAAAAATAAACTAAGAAAGAGTAGACAGGTATGACACAAACCAGGAGTTCATGAAAATACAGAGGAGAGAATGTCTGGGAGGACAGAGAGGCCCATAGTGCCAAGCATAGCAAATAGTTTGAGAAGGATAAGGACTGGAAAAGCGCTGTCAGATTTGGTGATTAAGAGATGATTGATTTGCCTTCTCAACGGGAGGGGGAAAGGAGGAAAGGAGAGAATTTGAAACTCAAAGTTTTAAAAGCAAATATATTTAAAAAATTGTTTTTTACATGTAACTGGGAAAAATTAAATATTAAATAAATAAAAAAAATTAAAGGGATGATTGGTAAATTTGGAGAGAGCAGTTTCACTTGAGTGTTGAAACAGGAAATACAGTTGTAAAAGGTTAGTGAGTGAGGGAAAGACAAGAAGAGGAAGTAGTAATTGTAGATTTGCTTTTTCAAAGACTGTGACTAAGAAGAGACTATAATAGATGAGAGCTTGGTAGAGTATATAGTGAAACTTTTTTAGCAATAGGGGAGATGTGGGCATGTTTGAAAGTAGGGAAGGAAGGAATCTTTTGGTAGAAAGAAGTAGAGGAGACAGAGAGAGAGAAAGAGAGAGACAGAGACACAGAAAGAGAGAGAGAGAGACAGAGAGACAGAGAGAGACACAGAGAGAGAGAGACACAGAGAGAGAGAGACAGAGAGAGACAGAGAAAGACAGAGAGACAGAGAGAGACAGAGAGAGGAGAGAGATTAAAAATGCAATCTACTGAAAAAGACAAGCAGTGATGAGGTCAAGTGCAAAGTGCATATGCAGAAGTGTTGGCCTTGGGAAGAAGGGTCACCTCTTTGTCAGAGACTAGACAGGATGTCAAAAGGATCTGAGATGAAGAAATAGGAGAAGAGCTTATATCAAATGGTCTCAATTTTCTCAGTAAAGAAAGGTCAGGCTCCTCAGCTGAGGGAGGAGGGTAAAAGAGGTGTGGGGAAACTTGGGGAGGGAAAAAGAATGCTTGAAATAGCTTCTATGGGAAGTAAGTTAGGCTATCAGTGAGCGAGGAATAAAAAGATAACCTTGCTACAGTAAGGGCCTGGTTGAGGCTGGATAACATGAGTTTGTAGCCCACTAAATATGGTTGATGCACTCCGGGTTATTTATTCTGAAACTTCCTTTCCTGAGAGGCAAGCATTTCTAACACTTTGCTGCATGAGCCCAAATCACCTGAGACAGAGGCACCTGTATGGAAGAGAGCAGAGATCTGCTCCTGGGAGGAAACATCCTATGCCCAAATCACCTGAGACAGAGGGACCTGTATGGAAGACAGAAGAGATCTGCTCCTGGTGGGAAACATCCACCCAAGAAAGAAGGATCAACCTCTTTCCATTGGCTGCATGGCCAAAATAGGTTGTGCCTTTAAAACTACCAGACTGGGACAATCTCATTCTTTCTGGTAACATCCAAGGGTCCTGTTCACCTAGTGCCACATGCTGAGCTGGGAGGAGGGAAGGCTCACATACTTGCTCTCTCTTTTGGCCCTGTAGTCCCAAGAAATGAGTTTGGATTTGGGGTCTGTTTTATTTCCTTTTCTAGGCACTAGTAGTGGAGTCCATGGACCAGGGAGTCCCACTCATGGCTTTCTTGGAGACAAGATCTCAGGTCAGATGTCACTCCAGCTCAGCAGAGAAACCTGGAGAAGTCCAGGGGTTGGGACACAAGTCCCAGGGGACTTTAGACTCAATTTGGTGGTGCTGATGCTAGGAGGTGCACTAAACTATGAACCTAATTCCCTTCTCCTTCCCAGAGACTGAGGTGTGAGGGGGAATTATGCCATTCAGATATTGGGGTATGTGTGTGATGTTTGTATGTTTCTTGCTTTACAAGTGAATTAAATATTCCTTTTTAAAAGCTAATCTTACTGTTAAGTGGTAAATGGAATTGGGGTACAGGATACCCCTAAAATTGGGGGAATACCTGACAGATATACTGGACACCCTCCAACTACCCTAATGCAACTGGAAAACCCTCGGGTAGGGTAAAATATAACATACCTGGTTCTCAGGCAGCGAGGACCAGGGTAGTCACTGTTACATATAGTAATTCCTTTTTGCATCAAATTAGGTTTTCATTACCTAAATGTGATATAAAGATAAGGTCAGCTGGAAATAGTCTGTCGTAATTTATGAATTTAAGAAGATAGAGTGTGCTCTGAAGAAACAGCCTCTGTAATTTCTCAAGGTTTTATTTTTTTTTCTTACCTCTCTTCCTCCTTGCTCCACAATTATTATTTTTTACATCTTACTTCCCTCCTGAAAAGTATCATGGTATTCTGGAGTTTGGTTATTATAAATCTTGTGTCTTCTTTCTCCTCTCTGCCTTCCTATTGACTTTTAGCCCAGATAGCTCCTCGTATTTATCACGGATGAGAAAGCCGTAATCCATCATTATCTCCCCTTTCGTCATCACCTTCTCCATAGGAGGTAGTGTGGTGTGGTAGGAAAAGCACTGGATGTGGAAGTCAGAAAACCTGGGCTTGACTCCAGGCCCTGCTATTCACTAGTGAAATGAATGTAAGCAGGAAGTCACCTTTAAATTTCAATTTACTCATCTGTTAAATGGAGTTAATAATATATCTACTACCTATCTTACAGAGTGGTAAAAAAAAATTACTTTGTAAAGTAATGATAAATGGAAACTATTAGAATATTGTGCAGTCTGAATACTTTGAAAGGCTAATTTGGCCCCCTTGCCTTATTCCTTTTGACTAGTATCTCTTCTGAAAGTTAGTCTCAGGGGTCACATTCTCCTATGTCTTTCAAATGTGATTGATCAACCAAAGTTTTGTATATTTTGAACTATAAATCATACTTTCCCTTGTCAAATTCCTTTTCTTGCTTCATTAGTATATCCCACTTATTTCTCTTAAGGTGACTAAATATTCTTTCCTCTTCCCTTATTTAATTTCACACTAAATCTAGGTCTGGACTTATAGACAGATAGCCGCATGGAATCATTTCAGGGGAAAAGAGAAGCCTCCCTTCCCTACCCCAGAAAAAGAAACCCAACTACCCATGACCTGCTTCTTGAGACCAGAAATTGCCTTAGGAGACAAAGATTTTCATTCTTCAATGAAGCAGAAAATTAAAATATTCTGTCAGTGTTAACACCTTAACTTAAAATTCATACTTGTATAATTGTGCATAATTGACTGAAATAATTGTCCTGTCCCCAAAAGCAAATTTTGATAAAAGGGAAGGTTTTGATTTGTTGTTGTTATTGTTTGTCCTTCCTTCAGGAAGATGATGTCATGACTTGCAAGTAAATAAGATTTAAGTGAGGAAGGACTGTGCAAAGTCTCCAGCCTCACTCTCACCTCCATATGGATCCAATGGACGACTGGAGATGGCCCCTCTAAGCCCTTAGAGCTCCCTGAAAGAGTGGGTGAGTGGTAATCACAGAAAGAGGGAGGGAATATTGAAAAGTTTGCCTGGGATTCTCTAAGATAAGTGTCGTTCTTTTTATAATTATGTCTGAAGTTGGTCTGCTTACAGCCATTGTGTAGTTCACATACCATACTTGCCTGACTTTACATTCCACGTCCTCAGTGGTTTCTTGAAAAAAAAATAGATTGTATCTGTTAGACTGGCTCTCTTTCTTCCCATAAGGGAATGCTGTAGTTGGCGGTCGGATTTGGGATGGGAATCTTAATCACTACTTTCTTAAAGTATCCAAATGCTCTACCTCGTCAGTGGTTTTCTTTGGCTTTACTCCATCATATCAGTTTTGTCTGCAACACAATCACCTTACAACTGTGTTATCTCTAGCAACCACTTCACATTTAAATGAGATTTAAATTAATTCTATCTTGGTATTTTTAACGGTATTAGCGCCAAGTCCAGCTGTCACATTTCATCTTTTTTCCCTACAGATTGTTCTTCCAAAGTAAATCATAATTTGCTCCACTGTTACAGCTTATGTCATACTCTTTCATCCCTGCCATCTGAATCACTAAATAAATGGCTTTGTGAATCCTATCCAATGACTTTTATTTTTTCCAATTCAATTCAAGAAGTGCTTATTCATGTTCAAAACACTGTTCTAAGCTTCTGGGAATACAAACACAAAAGAACAACAGCAACAACAACAATCCAATTGGTCCCTGCTCTCAAGGAATTGACATTTTACTGCCAGGATAAATCAATTACTCGGATAATTAAATAAAATATAATTTGATATTCCAATAACTTTATAATGGAAGTTCCCTTAATATAATCTTGAGATGAGACTTGACCAGTTCTTTCTTTGAATCTCGGCCATAATATGAGAATAATTAATTGTGAACCTGAAACAAAATAACACGTATAAAATGCTTTGTATGCAATAAGTGCTCTATAATAAATGCCAGTTGTTGCTCCTGTTGTTACTTCCATTATTTCTGACAGTCATGATTTCTTTGATCTTAGGATCTGTCCTCTTTCTTTCTGTTCTTCTTTCTCTATCTACTACTCTTCTTCTACCCACAGAACTTGAAGGCAAAGCAACACATGCCCCCAGTAGAGAAACCTGTTGATCCTCCTCTCTCTCCTTTCCTGTCATAATACCGTTATATAGTGGGACTATTCTGGCCTCCGCAGCTAATGTAGATGTCCAGAATGTCTTCATTGCAATCGTGTTTTCATTCCTCCTTTCTCAACCACTTATTGATCTTTATTAATTTGTTCATTTATTCATCTAGCCATTTATTTATTCATTGATTTATCCATTTATTTATTTGTTTGTTTACCTTTTTCCTGCCACTCTCCTCCCCAACTTTTTGTCTAAAACCAGTATTCACCAAATGCAAAGTATGTGTTTCAGACTCTGCAAATTCCATAATCCCTCTTCTGTATCTCACTGCTGTTTCTTCTATCTTCCCTATTCATCAACTTACTCTTTGCTCTCACTTCATGAAATTACTTTTAAAGTCCTCTTAGCACACTTGCTCTATCCTGCCGGGGGGGGGGGGGGGAAATGGAAGACTACTTTGCCTCAAGTGTGGTTGTTTGGGAGTTTGGGGTCCAGCGACCCTGTGATGTGAACAGAGGTTGGTTGGTCTTGATCATCCCTCTTTTTCAGCTATTATAGCTGGGATGAAGAGAGACCAAATAGTGTCTTAAGATCATACAAATGGCCAAAAATTGGCCTAAAACTGTACTCAAAGTCTCGTGGCATTTAAATTATCCATCTGTGAGACCAAGTGTTGACAAGTGGTTATTGCTGTAGTCTAAGCAGGTATGCCAGGAATGGGGGTGAAGGACGTGCTGGCACACTGGTAACTACTATAGTAAACTGTAAGGCAACTTCATCCTTGCTACCTAAGAAACAGAGGTGAACAAGGAAGACCTGGGGAAATGTGGGTGGGGAGTGGGGAGAATCATTCCCATTCAGTAATCTGTTCAGTATAAATAGCACTGGTTGAGCAGGAACCATGTGGAAGGGAATAATTTAGCTGTGGGAGAGGAGTTCCAGACCTATAATTTTATCAGTGTAGAGACCATTGATGCATAATGAT
The DNA here is from genome assembly GCA_028627135.1 of Pseudochirops cupreus. Lineage (NCBI taxonomy): Eukaryota > Metazoa > Chordata > Mammalia > Diprotodontia > Pseudocheiridae > Pseudochirops > Pseudochirops cupreus. Next base: position 3,174 of record JAQQSU010019803.1, on the reverse strand, counting down.
AATATATCTGTAACTTACAGCGTTAACACAAACTGCCAGGGCACTAATATGTTAAATTCTTTGCCCACGTTATACAACAAGTATATGTCAGAAACAAGACTTGCATCTGGCTCTTCCTGGCCCCACCTTCTACTCTTTATCTTCTCTTCTACCAATGCCTCTCAATAAAGTGAATCTAATAACAATTTAGCTAATGGAAGTCTTGCTTTTTCTTCAGATGTTTGAATTATTTTTAAATAGAAAATAATTTTTATTTTTTTATTTTTAAACTTTTAAACTTCTAAGTTAACTTAGAAATGTACTTTCAAAAATAGTTCATTCTTTTGGGATTTGGTTAAGATGTTTTTCAAATCATTTTTAAAAGTCTTTAATCAAATTTTTCTTTGTAGTTGAGCAGGTCTGTATGCCAATTATCAAGGAGTTTGGAGGAATACATATACTTACATAAATATGTACATCTATATTCACATGTGTATTTTTATATGATATAAAGATATTAAATACTCATATCATCACATATGTATAGAAGACATATATGAGTATATGTGTATATAACGTGTGTGTGTGTATATATATATAAAACAATAAAGGCATAGGTTTATAATATGCATTCATATACATATATTAACATATAATCATGCACATGCATAAATGCCTATATAATATGCATATCATATACATGCATATCAATCTCTCACTATGTTTGGATATGCAATTTGTTTATGTCTGGATATTATAGCTAAAGCCAAACTATAGATGATGTTGACATCAACTACAGGTGCTACTCTGACACCTCATTATGCCACAGAAGTGACCCTGGGATCTCAAAGTCCATGTCATCAGAACACAACTTCTGTCATGCTGTGCCAAGCTAGGAGATCTTTAGGTACAGGTCCAGAAAAATATTGCATCTTCTCTCTGAAGACTAGTCTAAGTACAGAATGCTTCATCACTGGTACGCTGATGGCTAGGTGATGGTTTTTCTTGGCCACAACAGCCCATGCTGTTTCTCACGTTCAGCAATTCAGCATTTCTGTGGTTTTAAGTTAGGTGTAAAAAATAGGGTTTGAGTCGTGATTAGATGATGGTTAGAACTTGTCCCGCATGTAAGGATTTCCCACCTATCATGTTGGTCTTCAACTGTCCATTTTGATTAATATGGAAACAAACCTATTACAGACAAGATTAGTCAGTTATAGGTCATAACAACTGTATGCTGATACTACGTGCCAGTGCACTGGGTATTCATAAATGTCCATACAAGAATGACTCCTTGAAGTAGTTTCTGATTTCCATGTATGATGTTACCTATTCCAAATACTCTAAGATCATGATTAGTGAAACTCGTCATAGCTACTATTTTTTATTATTATTGTTATTATTTTATAGTTCATTGTTATAACCTAGATGTCTCAATGACCCTTCAGATTTACTGCAGCCAAAGACAAATCTAAGATCTTTCTCCAAATACACAGAAATATTCTTCCTGACTTAACTACTTTTGTCATTGGTATCACACCCTGCCCCTGATCCCTCTCCCTATCTCTCATATTCAGTTTTTTTTTGCCAGCTTCTGTTTATTTTTATCTTTGCAGTATATCTCATGCCCTTCTTCCTCTTTGTTCCCACTGACATCACCCTGGTACAAGCCCTCATCATCATATCCTGGGACTATTGCTATAGCTTCCTAACAGGTTTTCCAATCTCCTCTCAATATTTTTTTCCATTCACTTTTCATAATAACAACAACTAATATTTATACAGAACTTTAAGGTCTGTCAAGCATATGCTCATTGTCTCATTGGACCCCTACAACTCTATAAGACAAGGGAGGCAGAGTGATTTGTTCATAGTTACACAGACAGAAGAAGGGTTCGAATCTGCTTGTCTCCTGGCTCCAGGTCTAGCACTGTCCCACATTCACTATTCCATGTTTTCACACCAAGTTTACAAATTTTCTTTATCTATGAATCTAACCACATCACTCCTCAGCTCATGACCTCAGTGTCTCCCTATTTTCCTACTGAGTAAAGTTTAAACTCCTTTCCTCAGCACTCAGGGCCCTTCACAATCTGGTGCCTCTTAACCTTTCCAATTTCTCAATATCCATCTACGCATTCCTCTCATACATGATTGTTTGCTACTTCCTCCTTCATGTGCATTGTACTTTCCCATCTCTGTGCTTTTATTCTGTCACTGGAAAGCTGTGTGGCATTCAAAGCAAGTCATTTTATTTCTCTGGGCCCAAATGTTCTCAATCTACAAAATTATGGGGTTCAACTAAATCATATCATCTCTAAAATTCTAGGATTCAGTGCTTACTATCCCTGGAAGCCTTCCTGTATCCTCCTCCATACTTACGTTTCAAGGAGAGCAATGATAAAAAAGAAATAGACACCCCCATAGACATCAAAATATTTATAGCACAATTTTTTTTGGCAGCAAAGAACTGGAAACAAAGTAGATGCTAATCAATTAAGGAATGGCTAAACAAGTTGTGGGAAAACAATGTAATGGGATATTACTGTGCTATAAGAAAGAAGGATTATGACGAATACAGAGAAGCATAGGAAGATTTATTTATATGAAGTTATGCAAAGTGAAATAAGTAGGTTCAGGAAACTGTATACATAATGAATACAACAATGTAAAAGGGAAGAACAATCACGAAACAACTGAACTTGAAATGTTCTGAAATTTTAATGACTAAACTTGGCCTGTAGGAAGAGGGCTGAAAAGACACCTTTCTCTCTTTTTCACAGAGTTGTGGAAACTATCGATGTGGAAACCTAGAGATGATGTCAGACTTTTTTGATGGTTGGTTAGTTTTGCTGAACTCTTCCTTTCACTTTTCCGTGTTGTTGTTTTTCGTTTTGTTTTGTTTTTACATGAAGAATGGCTCTTTCAGAAGGGGAAAGAAGGTGGAATACATTGGACAATTTAAGTGATGTAAAGATAAAAGAGATCAATAAAAATGTATTGGGGAAAAATACTTGGTATGTATGACCATAATTCTTAAGACTGGGGGGGTGGAGCCAACATGGCGGCGTAGCAGCAGCAACACATCGCAGCTCTCACATAGCCACCCCAAAATACCCATAAAATAGGACTCTAAACCAATCCTAGAACTCCAAAACGCACACAAAGATACTTCCCACTAAAGTCAGCTCGGCT
>JAQQSU010019802.1:0-10184 GCA_028627135.1 Pseudochirops cupreus | reverse complement strand
AGAGCAGATTGGGGGAGAGGGTAGTTAGAAGCAAACACTTTTGAAAAGGGACAGGGTCAAAGTAGAAAATAGAATGGGGGGGCAGGATAGGATGGAGGGAAATATAGTTAGTCTTTCACAATATAACTACTATGGAAATGTTTTGTATAACTACACATGTACAACCTATGTTGAACTGCTTATCTTCCTAGTGGAGGTGGGTGAGGAGGGAAGAGGGGAGAGACTCTGGAACTCAAAGTTTCAAAAATAAATGTTGAAAAAAATTGTTTGTTTGTTTTTTACATGCAACTGGGAAATAAGATGTACAGGCACTGGGATATAGAAATCCATCTTGACCTACGAAAAAGTTTGGTGGGGATGGAGGAGGATATAAGAAAGAGCAGATTGGGGAAGGGGTATTCAGTAGGCTTGCTATTTTGGAGGAGTAGGGGAAAGATAAGAGAAAAATTTGTAAGTCAAAATCTTGTGGAAATAAATGTTGAAAACTAAAAATAAATAAATAAATTGGAAAAAATATAAAATAAAGATGTTATCAGTACTCTTAAGACTGTCATCATTATTTAGGTTGAGATATCTTCATGATTTTTTAAATATTACTTTGGCCCAACCATAAATAATGCACATCTCTTCAATGATTAAGATCATACTTTTTGTCTGTAAAAAGTGTATTTATATAAGTCTTGAATATGTTTAAGCCTGATTTGAAAAGACATCAGAAGTAGTACTTTTATCTTGGAATACACAAAGGAACTTTGGGAATATACCTTTTACTTTGATAGGTGCCTTTTCTCTCACCTTCATAGCTCCAATCCAAATCATTTCTTCTTATGTCAATAAGCACTATTAATCAACTTCACTGAAATATAGGTAGGTAATATGAACCAGAAGGGTAGCATAGGATAGTGGGTGAATATCCAGCCTCAGAGTTAGGAAAACCTGAGCTCTAGGAAAACCTGAGTTCAAATCCTATCTCTGAAATATACTGGCTGTGTGATTCTGGACAAGTCAATTAATCTCTTAGTATCCTTAGCCAATTCTGAGATTTTAAGTTGTAGAACAGTTTCTTCTTTGCGTTGGTAGTAGAGGGAGTTTCCACACAAGAAGTTTCCTTCACCAATGAAAGCATAGATTTAAGACACACACATACACACACACACACACACACACACACACACACCAACTGATAAATACTCCTCTGATGCCTCATGGAACATTGAGGTGATGGGCCCTTGGAGGTTAAACCAGGATGTAAGCTCTAGTAGATCCTAACCACAGTGAAAAACTTTCAATCATTGGCCCAGTGATGGACTATCTATACTTTGTCTAAGGACTAGATTAGCCAAGTTTGGAGAGCTGCATCATAACAAAATTTCTTGGCCACAATAAATACCTATGAAACCAACTACCAAGATGTAGACAGGTTGTAACTGGTATTGGTGGAGGAGTGCCCACAGTGATAAAATCATGGATCCTTGAAATATCGAAATAAGATCAAACACAGGTTTTACCAAAGTCCCAAAAGAAAACTACAGTTTTCTTTACCTGAGATTTTTCCCTTTCCGATCCAGGGGAATTTTCAGAGTAAGAAAGTATAAGAGCCATGTTTATATTAAGTAGCCCCCTCATTTCACTCCAGACAATTGTAAATGCCCAGCGCCAGGGAAATCCATAGCCAAGACGAGATAAAATGGGTCTCAGTATCAGAAAGACCAAAATTCTGAAAGAGTTAGGAAACATCACTTTTCATAATTATCAGATCCATTGTATTCAATGAGAATTGCCAGCTCTCAGAAGAATGTTCTCCTGCTCAGGAAGGCAAATTATTCCTAGGAATTGGCTGTTATTACTGAAAGATATTAATGCAGGACAATGGTATAGAAGGGATCGGCTCTGAGCAGCAGCTCAGGACCCCATTCAGGACTGATCAGTTATGATTGGTAGGTTGACTGTGATCTTGAAACTTGATCCTGAAACTCAGGATACTTTTCTTGAGCATTTCAGAAGGAAGTTCACCTTTGAAGTATCTAGTGATTTGAATCTATTTTTGTGACTTGGGGGTTCTATGTCCTTTGGCTATACCTGTAGTCCCTGGCCTAGGGCAGGTCGTGGAATTGTGGATCATAAGGAGAAATGGATTGGACCTTAGCAATCAACTGGTTCAAACTCTTGTTTTACAAATGAGGAAATAGAGAACTAGTGGTAGTAACTTTCTCAAGATAATTGTCTTCTGTACAGCCTGGAAAGTGGGGATCCCTCACTGGGATGTTTCATTGGGGAAGAGGGGGAATTCAAGCCATCTGATTTAGAACAAAATGAGTCATTGAGTTGGTTAGTAGCCTAGAAATGAAAGTTAGCTCATGGGCTGTTCAATTCCTAGACTCCCATTCATCAATAAAGACAATGGAATAATAAATGTATTTTTTGATGTCATCAATGTGGGAATGCTTTGCTTGACTATTTCTGTGATATAGCAATATTTTTCTTTCTCTCCTTTGTTTTTCTTTTGTTTCTCTTTTTTTTTTTCCCTTTCTCTCTCTTTTTCTCTAAGTGTCCGAGGCCCGATTTGAACCTAGGAATAGAAATCTTCCTGACTTCAGACCTGGCACTCAATTCACTGTGCCAACTAGCTGCCTTTAATAAATGTTTAATTGATTGATTTATAAATTCATAATTCATACTTCCATTAGACTGGAATAAATTTCATATTTTACATAATTGTAATTTCTGATATGTGAATTCAAATATATGGGAACATTTCTAAGGATTCCTTATTTATACCGGTCAGAAGCTTGCTGTATAAAAGAGAGATGAAACGTTAGTTATAATCATCCATACCTGATGACAATCAGTGTAAAGTAGAGGTGCACTGTATAATATATATCTGAGAATGATACATATAAATAGGCATGTGCAGGGACCAACATTCCAACAACAGTAAATATCATCACAGAAGCAAAATATCTGGTGATTTTCCAGAATCTGTGTTTTCAAGAAAAACATATATTTTAAAATTAAAAATAATTCCTGTATGTTTAAAATTTTATATACTGTTTGAATCAGTATCACTTCTTTCTAGCTCAACTTGAAAGAAATAGAAACACTGATCTATAAGATTGATTAAGACTAAAACATGACAGCAATTGAATTCGCCATGGCCTCTGTAGGCGTCCCAGAAATAATGCTTGCTTTGTGGGGTAATCCTAGTAGGACTCTTGCGAAAGCAAGATCTAAAACTGTCCCCATTTTATCTGGCAGTTACCACACAAGAGTCTGATGTATCATGTTGTGCTTCCATATTCCCGTTTGATTTTATGGTGGTATAAGGATTTGATAGGGAAGTAAAATTGTGTTACATTCCAGTTCCAGATTCTGCTGTGGAACTAGCAGCCTCTAATGACTTTATGCAATCAAGTTTCCATACATCTCTGTTAAAAGGGAGCTCTAGGGCTGACATTTATTCATGAGAAGAAATGTTTGCCTATGTTCTTGGTCCTATCGTTTCCTTGAATATTGCCTTTTTGAGACATTTTGTCACTGAGGCATAGAAGCTGCTTCTTTGAATATAACATACTCAACACTGACAAAAATAAACTCTCTAAAAAACATGAAAAAGGAAACATTTGACTTACAATTGTATTCAATAAGAATAATGAATCTACATGTGGCCTTCTATGTCCTTGAGTGCCTCCTTTTGACTGAATCCAAGTTTCATAGAACAAATCTTTTTATTAAGGGGATTTGTTCTGTGAGGTTTGGATTCGGTCAAAGTGCCACACTTGAAGACCTAGAAGGCCACATGTGGCCTCAAGGCCTCAGAGCCCCCACCCTAGTCAAGTCTGCTCTCTTGCAATTACCTTCTTTTTGGTCAAATTGTGATGGTTCTACAAAAACACCATGACCTAGGTGTTCAGTTTAACGCTTTACTTTGTAAGGGATGGCAAACTACCATCCAGGCCAAATCCTGACAAGCCACCTGTTCTGCATCGTTCCTGGTTAAGAATGGCTTTTACATTTCAAGTAAAATTTTATTGTATTTGAAAAGGGCTTCACAAAAATAGGTAGAACATCAGATGCAGCCCTCAAATTTAGTTCACTGACCAGTGGCAAACGACTTCTCTTACATGATTCAGAGTTACCAATTAGTGAAATTATATGAAGACATATCAGCTACTCACTTGAAAAGGATTACATTAACTCCTGGTTTAAAGATTGTAGAATTTAAAAAAAGAGCTGACACAGACAAAGAAACAATTCCAGACATTCCACTCCATTCAGCTGTTTGAAAAAGCAAACAAAACTGTTAATGTATCATTGATATGTGTGTGTATATGTATGCATGTATATATAAATATATGTGTCTGTATATGTACATATGTGTGTATATATACCTATACATATATATTTACTTATGTGTGTATGTGTGTGTAAATATATATATATATGTGTGTGTGTGTGTGTGTGTGTGTATGTATGTATATATGTATCTCTGATGACATAGAGCTGCCTCCTCATCACAGTACAGTTTTAGCTTCCACATTACAGGGATTAGAGTCACAGTACCCCTGCAATCAATCTAGAAAATCCATGTAAAATTTTTTGACTCTCCCTTCATACCAGAGAGAAGTCTGACTTTTTTTCTTTTTCTCTTATGGGGTGTTTGTAGTACCTTATTTTAAAATTTGAGTTAAGTATTTGGACATAGGTTCTGTGTTGTCTGCTGGGTTTTGGTTGTCAGTTGCATCTTCCTCAAAACTCCCCCAAATTCCCATTTAATGTCTTATGCTGACCCATGATATATTGAAACCATGATGGACAAAATCACCATGTGAAGAGATAACTGTAATCACATTGAATGATGTGATAGCTTGATGACCTTATGGAGTTGTTGACTACTGCTAACTACCTATTGAATATCTTGAGCTGTATGTTCTGCAGATACCTTAAACTCAACATGACTCTAAAAGAGCTCATTATCTTTTTCCCTAAATCTTACCCTTTTCCTAAATTCTCTATTTCTGTCAATCTCTCATTCCTAACCTTAGTGTCACTCTCAGTTCCCTGTACTCTTTTACCGCCCCTCCCCATCTAATCTGTTGCCAAGTCCCATCAACTGTATATTCATAAAATCTCTCAAAGATGCCTCCTTCTCCCCATTAACATTGCCACCACCCTGCAGACCCTTATCGCCTCATGGGTAGAGTATTGTCATAGCCTTCTTTTCTCAAATGTGTCCCCACATTAATCCATCCAACATTCAGTTACCAAAATGATCTTTCTAAAGTGTAGGTCTGATCAGACTGTAAACTATAGGGAGAGAGAATTGTTGAAGTGTAAAATGGATAATTTTGATTATTTTAAATTAAAATTTTCTTATATAAATAAGCCTATGCATCCAAGAATAGAAGGAATGCAGAAAATTGGGGAAAATTTTCATAGACAATCTCTCAGATAGAATGTGATTGGGTTGGAAGATTGCTGTGGTTCAGGAAATGATTCAGAAAAACATGGAAAGACTGGGACTTAGGAAGGAAGATGCTATTCACCTTCAGAGAAACAGATGACAAGTAGAAATAAGCATAATACAGTCTTACATATATGTGCATGAGTATATATGCATATATGTGTGTATGTTTATAGATATCTATATATATAAATACATACATATATATACACATGTATATACATGTGTCTGTCTGTATACATGGTTAATTGTAGTTTTCTTTTGTGGGGAGAAGGAAGGGAAAAATAAAGTAAAAAGTGCACAAGAGAGAAGAAAAGAAAACCAAAAGGAAGCAAAGAAGAGCTGGACAGCTTTGAAAACACTGTGTAGTATTTATTATATAGATTTTCTTGAAATGGAAATTTATTGTTTTATATTGAATCCTCTCTTATGTTCTGCTGTGTACATGGCAATTTATTTCTTATTTTTTCTTTATTTAAGTTTAAAATAAACTTTAAAACCTACAAAGATAAATAAATAAAGTGCAGGTCTAACAGTGTCCCTCGTCTGCTCAATAAACTGAAGTGGTTCACTTTTTTTTTTTTTGGAGGGGGGAAGACAAGGCAATTGGGGTTAAGTGACTAGCCCAAGGTCACACAGATAGTAAGTGCATCAAGCGTCTGAGGCCAGATTTGAACTCAGGTCCTCCTGACTCCGGGGTTGGTGCTCTATTCATGGCATCACTTAGCTGTCCATGGTTTACTTTAGGATCTAATATAAAATCCTGTTTGGCTTTTAAAGCCTTCTCCAAACTGATCCCATCCTACCTTTGCTGTCTTCTCACACCTCCATTCCCTCCACATATTCTATAATCCAGCAATGCTGACCTTCTTTCTGTTACTCATATAAGTAGACTCCATTTCCCAGATCCATGCTTTTCCCCTAGCTATTGCCCATGCCTGGAATGTGCTCCCTCTTCATCTCAGGCTTCTGGCTATCCTGACTTCCTTCAAGTCCCAGCTAAAATTCTACTTTCCACAGGAAAACTTTTCCAGTTTCCCTCCTCCCCTTCCCCACCCCACAGTGCAAGTGCCTTCCCTCTGAAATTAACTCCCAATTGCCCTGCATTTATTTGGCACAAAACTGTTTACATGTCCTCTCTTAAAAGAATGTTAGCTCCTTGAGGGCAGGAATCTTGATTTTGCTTTTCTTTGTGTCCCTAGTGCTGTATACCCCACAGCACACTGTGTGGTAAATGCTTAATAAATGCTTATTGACTGATTGTACTTGAATTTCAGATAGTACAGTGACTATTAGGGTGTTTGGGAAATTCTCCGTGTCACCAGGGTTTTCAAATACATGCTACACAGATGTACTACTAGGTAATGTAGGTCCAACCCAATGGCAAGCTGTGGTCACTTATGGTCAACTCTGCTACTGAGCAGAGATGCTAACAATCTCAGGAAATAGATGCTATTATTATCATTACCTTAAATTTGAAGAAATCAAGGCAAACAGAAGTTAAATGATTTGCTGAGGGTAGCACAGTTAGAAATTATCTGAAGCTGGATTTGAAGTCAAATCTTCCTGATTCCAGGCTCAGTGGTCTATCCACTACATCATCCCAAGAGATAATCATTACTTCTGAATAATTCAATTAAAACAAATCTGATTGAACAACTATTAAGTGTCTATTATGTGCAGAGCAAGGGGCTAGATGCTGAGAGATTAGCAAAGTTTAGATAAGACAAGGTTCCCTCGTGAAGTCCAGACTCTAGTAGAATAAGGATTTCATGAAAAAATTCTTTACTTACCCACATAAAAGTTGATGTATACTAATGAAAAACCAAGCATTCCTTCACTGACATCATCACTTAACAAATTATTGAGCCCAAACTGCAAAATTTTGTAGTTTACAAATCCAAAAACAGAACTTCCCAGAAGTTTTTTCATAATTTCATTAAAAATAGCAATACCTGCAGAAAATTGGAATAGAGAAATAAAAAGTTGAAATATCTATTCCCAAATGTGAATCCCATCCTGAGTCCATCCAAATTTCTTATTTGGAAATTATTTTTGGATTAGGAAAAAGAGGCACTAATAAAACAATTTCTGCATAATGTGGCAAATCAGTAATACTTCATCACAACCAGGAAGGTAGATTTGCTGCATGTTGTTAATGGTATTTTTAAAAATTACCATTGTCTTCACAGCATAAACATGAATACTTCTATAGTCATAGGATATGAAAAACTTGAAAAACACTTCAGTTATTAAAAAGTGGAGCAAGTCAAGAAGAAAAAGGAGCAGCTAGAGTCATAGCTTAAAAAAAAATCCAGGAGAGTGTGGCATCTGTAATGGTAATTAATTTAAATTTGAAGACCCTTTTAGTTATGTCAAGTAAGCAGGTACTTAGCCCTTAGTCAAGCCTCTGTGAAAGAGGAAGAGGGTGTGAACTCCGTTTCCTGTTGCTGACATAACAGGAAGGGTTTGGCTGAAACAGGAAGCCAGTGCTGTGAGTGTGTATATAAGAAAAGACCCAGAGAGGCAGAATCAGAATTTTTCTCCTGATAGGCTCCTGGTGGAGGAAGCAGAATTTTCTCCACAGCTGACTGAGAACTGAGTTGGAGTTTTCTTGAGACCAGAATCTGGTGAAGGCTGAAGTTGCTGCCGAGAAGGCTGTCTGGAAGATCTGAAGTTGTTGCTGCCACCTGGAAGGCCAAAGTGGCTGCTGCTGGATTTCTTCTGGGTCCTAGGGCCAGCCTAACTGCCAGAGGATGGGGGAGGCATGACCAGGATGCCAAAACTTGGTTTGTTTGTGGGTTGATTGATCCTTGAGTTCCCAGGAACAGCAGTTGTGAAGGTTTTGAGATGTGCTGGACGCTGTGAACTTCAGTATGTGGCAGGAACTTCCTGGAGGACTGGACAAGGACCTGGGAGCTGTCTGCCTCTGAAACCAGGTGACTGTTTGGTGGATTCAGGTAGGAGCTGGGTCCATGGAAGGGGATCCAGGGAATCTGAGGAAGCATGCTGAGTCAAGATGAAGAAAAGGCCTCTCCTTGGATATTGAATGCTGTGATGAAATTGAAGTTTACTAGACACCAAGGGGTGGAGGGTTTGTGTAATTTTCTAATGATTGTTTTTAACGATTAATGACACTTAGTGACTGATTGCTATATAGGTGACTGATTGAGTTAACCTATGGTTGTCCCGTGAGTGGAAGACTGACTATTGTATTTTGAGATGACTGAATGACTGAGTAAGGAGGCAAACCTCCTTAGGGATACCAGATGATTGTTCTTTTGTTCTTTGTTCTAAATACTGTGACCACTTTGGTGAAAACTATGTGGCTATTCTAATGATAAGCTGTTGTGAACACTATATTGTAATTTTCTGTGACAAGATGTGATGTTGTGTATATTGTATCTTGATTTGTTGTGAGTGTTTGCCTTGATTTGTTATGGAATAAATGGAGTGTTCACTATACTGTGTAATCAGAACCTTAACAGCTATTCACAGTGGCATTCTTTAGGAAGCTGCTCGTGTGTGGCATTACAGCATCTCAGAATTCATAAATTCAATTTAATCTGAGAGCACCTACTTTATGAAATACTTTATTTTAGGCAATGAGTATACAAAAACTGGCCTAACAGTAAAAGGGGCACAAAAATTCACTGAAGAAAACTCTTTTAAAAGCAGACTAGGCCAAGTGGAAAAAAGAGGTACCAAAGCTTGTTGAAAAAAAATTCCTTAAAACCTAGAATTGGGCAAGTGAAAGCTAATGACTCCATAAGACATCTAGAAATAATAGTCAAAACAATGAAAAAAATAGAATAAAATGTGAAATTTCTCATCAGAAATGCAACTGCCCTAGATAATAGATCAAGGAGAGATATTAAACTACTTGAAAACCATGATTTAAAAAAAAAGAGTCTAGATATCATATTTCAAGAAATTATCAAGGAAAGCTGTCTCAATATCTTAGATCCAGAGGGTAAAAAAGAAACTGAAAAAATCCACTGATCACCTCCCAAAAGAGATCCCAAAATAAAAACTTCCAGGAATGGTATAGCCAAATTCCAGTAAGCCCCTACTGAGATGACCTGCAGTTGATGACCTGTGGAAGGTCTCACCTGTCAAAGGCCTGTTGATGAAGTGGTTATAACTGATGGACATTTCCTTTAGCCAACCATAAGATTTCCCCCTTTTGGAATTAACCAATCAACCCATTGTACCTCCTCATTCTATTTTAAGTTATCTCTCAAATTGCATAAATATTCCCTCAAAACCAAACAGGAGTGTCTGTGACTGCAGAGGAGAGTCTTAGATGCATTTTTTTTTAGATCCAATTTCTTAAGGACCACCAGTTTCCTTAATAAACTGAAACTGCCTGGAGTGCTTCAGTGAACTTGTTGGGTGTTTTTTTCTTTTCTTTTTCTTTTTTAATTGATTTGTTTATTTACTTTTAGTTTACAAGATTCAGTTCCAGAGTCCCTTGAGTTTCAAATTTTCTCTCCTCCTTCTCACCCCCCCACCCATGGTAGCACGTAGTCAAGTATAGGATCTGCAAATACTTTCACATTGGACATTAGTCTGGTTGTATAGAAGGGTTGTAACCAAGGGAGTGGACAATGGGAAAAAGGAAACAAAACCAAACATGGAAAAGAGTGATAGCATGTAGTTTGCTTCAGTCTCCATTTAAATGCTGGTCTTTCTAGATCTTCTTCTGAATGTAGGTATCTCC